>QXTE01000066.1:6761889-7002852 GCA_003942145.1 Platysternon megacephalum | reverse complement strand
GGGGGGGGGGGGGGGGGGGGGGGGGGGGGGGGGGGGGGGGGGGGGGGGGGATTGACCTAAGATATGCAACTTCAGCTATGAGAATAGTGTAGCTGAAGTCGATGTATCTTAGGTCGACTTACCTCATGTCCTCACGGCACGGGATCAACTGCCGCCACTCCCCCGTCGACTCCGCTTCCACCTCTTGCTGCGGAGGAGTACAAGAGTTGACGGCAGAGCAATCGGGGATCGATTTATCGTGTCTACACTAGACGTGATAAATCGATCCCTGATAGATTGATCACTACCCGCCGATCCGGTGGGTTGTGTAGACGTGCCCTAAGTCTCTAGTGCCGGTAGTATAGACAGAGCCTTAGGGCTAGTCTACACTAGAGAGCGCTCCCATCGGCATAATAAATCCACCTCTGGAAGAGGCGGTAGCTGTGTTGGTGGGAGAAGCTCTCCCCATTGGCATAGCGCTGTCCACTCCAGCACTTAGGTTGGTGCAATTTTTATGTTGCTCAGGGTTATTCACATCCCTGCCCCCCATTACCTATTCTGCCCCTGCAGCAGCCTCCCGTCCCTCATCTTAATCTGATACAAGATGGGTGTTTCCCCCAGCTTCCCTTTGTGAGTTCCTTTATAGACTCCTGCTGGGGTCACCTGCTTCTTTTGGTCATGTGAGTCCCTCCAAGGTCTGCCAAGGGACGGGTGAGCTACTGATGGACATTGCAGCTAGGTTTTTTTGTATGATCTGTGCTCTCCTGTGCTTTACCTGATTAAATATAAAGAGCATCAATTTGATAGACTGAACAAAGTGTGAGTGTGCTGACTGCTTCACAACTACCACGTGCCCCGGAGGAGTTACACTGTAACACGGAAGTTTCACAGCTTTGGGGATGGAGTTCTGGGAGAGGGGTGTTTTGGAGTGGGCAGTCTGAAGGATCATCATCTCTGCTGCACCCAGAGGGCCTAGGAGACTGGACAGCAGGTTCCAATACTCGAAGGAGGGTGCCAGATAGAAGGTCTGCACCTGAGTGCGCATCTAGGGACCCTGAGATTGGGGCAGTGGCTGGACTTCATTCAGGTTCCAGGAGTTGAATACACCCCTGGGAATCCAGAGCACAGAGGCTGGGATTCCCCTTACAGCAATCCTAGAGGGTGGCCAGGGATGGGTGTTTGCTAGGGCCTGTGACAACAAGTACAAACAAGTGTGATGAGGCTGACAGAGAAAAAAATAAATTGGTAGCTAGACTGTGAACTGAGTGTTGGCTCTGAGCATTGGGAATCGAAGAACTCTCCTACTGCGCCGTGCCACTAGAGGTCAATGGGGTTTTACTAAACATGATTCCAACTGAGTGATGAAAAGATCATGGGCTCAGAGACCCTGGGATATCAGTGCAGCTCAGAGAGGCTGTGTGTGTATAAAGGAGGCTATAAGACAGCTCTGAGACCCCAGTCCAGTTCCCAGCATAAATTGGAGCAGCCTCAATGCTGCTCTCACATTAGCCGTCAAGGATCACGGGGTGTAGTGATATTCCAGCCATGACCACTTCTTCCCATGCTGGGGCAATGGGGATCCTCAAAGAGCCAGTTAGCCTGGCTATCCTGCTGTGTTGTACAACCAGAATGGTGCAAAGCAGCTGGAATCAGGAGGTGGATCTGGCTCAATATGCCTTGACTATCTATTTCTCTGCTGAGCAAACTACTGAACCCAGAGTTTGGGCCAAGTGTTGCTTCCCCTTACTCATATGAATATCCCAATGGGCTTATTCCCATGAGCAGGGGAGCATGATTTGGTCCTTTACGTATTCTGCTAGGCAAAGCAAGTCCAGGGGAGTGTACCTACCTATCCCATATGTCTAGGACAGTGAGCTGTTACTTGCAACTTCACCGGTATCAGCATGGGGGATCAGGACAGAGAGAAAACAAAAGTGATAGCACCAAACGGTGGGTGCTTGCACCAAGCTACAGTGCAGAGCACTGGGGATTCAGAACTGGCTGACTTGGGCAAACTGCTAGACTTGGGCAAAGGACACCCACACCCACACCAGGGACTGAGCATGAGCTCACTCAATAAATTACAGAGGGGCTGTCAAGGAGCAGAACCACAAATGCTCCCTTCAGTGGAGGAGTCACGTAGACAACACACAGTGCAGCAATCAGGGAGGTGTGTGTGTGACTGTTATGGCAATTCTCTGCAGTATCCTACACAAACCTTACTGAATTAAGTTAATCCTAATTGAATTAAGTTTAAGTATTTTAGGAGCAGATTGTATTAAAATCCAAATGTTTGTGTGCTATTATGGGATTGTATGTAACTTCTCTAGGAGACATGACTAATGTAAACCTTGGGAAGTGCCATGAGCTTCAAAGGACTCTTTGAAACACTGTGCTAGACAAAAGTGGGGTTCCTAGGAAATACTTAGTGATGCAGGTTATGCAAACCCCCAGCCTTTTGAAGCTTTGCCCTGAGGAGGGGACCTTTGTCTACAAATTATGTATTCCCAGATCAAAGGCCCAAACGATATAAATGAGTGACTCACAAATTCATGAGTGTTCTTGTTTGCAGCAAAAGGAATTATGAAATTGTAACCACACAAACACCTCTTGGTGGGGTTTGAAGGACTGTTCAGTGGCCAGAGCCCTTGGTGAGGTCAGGGGGTGATCTCTGGGCAGCTTATTAGCATGTGTGTAGGTTTGGTTAGAGTTTTTAAAATATGTTCTCTGTAAAGCTTTTACCTAAAGAATAAATGTGCTTGCTTAGAAAGAGCTGTGTGATAACTTATACATGTTGGCAACTATGCTGTTTATAGCCCCTGAAGAGAAAGCCAGGCAGAGACTTAGGGCTGCTGGAGCTGTCTGTTTTACTGGGGAGTTCACAGAATAGGCAGGGGACTATGCAGCCTGTAAATACCGCAGTCAGGAGGGAGACAGACATGGCTCTTCGCCCAAGAGAGCTGATGGCTGGGGAGCTGGAAGCCTAAGAGCAGGTGCCCTTATCGGACCACGGCGAGGGAACACAGGTGCAGTTGCTCTGACCTATGAAAGGGTACCCGCATGCAGGGGGTAAGGCAGGGGGCCAGATCCCTGCTGGAACAAGTGGGCACAACTCCAGGGTCGACAGTGAAACTATACCTGCTTTGGCCAGAGGTCAGTTTGGGCCAGAATGTTCTATCAAACCCGAAAAACAAAATACCTCAGGGTCAGAGCGTCAGCCAGTGTGAATGGGTGCAGCTGCATTCATTTCAAAGCTCTCTGCACTTCACTGCTGATTTACACCAGCTGAGGATCTGGCCCATGTGATTTTGCAGCCTTTTATATAGATCTAAGGGGAAAAATAAAATACCACTCGGAGGGCAAAGCATCGCCTACCTACACATTAGCAAATTATGCGGAGGACAAGATGAAACAAGCCCTGGTGCTACATGGGTGTGGGAATGCCAGGAACATTCACACACCAACCAGAAGAGCATCAAACTACCCAAACTGAAAGGAGAAATTGGCTAAAAAAGGACATGAATCCCATGGCAGATTGGGTGCTGGCACACAGGCAATAGACACAGGGATAATCAGAGGCTATATCTACACTAGCACTTTTGTCAGCCAAACTTTTGTCAGTCAGGGGTGTGGAACCCCACCGACATAACTACAGCCGCTCATTGGGGGTAGTTTAAGTATGCCGGCGGGTGAGCTCTCCCCACTTGGCGCAGAGTGGCTACATAGGAGACCTTACAGCGGCACAGCTGCAGTGGTACTGTGCGAATGTAGGGTCCACAGCGTAGCCATAGCCTGAACGTGCTTCCCCAGCTCAGAAGTCAGAGTAAAGTAGTAGTGATCTCTCCAGATGGGTCTCAAGAACCACTCCCAGGAACTGTTCCAGTCACACTGAAGATCAATGACAGGGAGGAACATTTTGAGCCAGCGGCTATAAAGTGACCAGCTGTTTTATATCAGCAGAGGATCTTGTCCTTTGTGTTATTGTTATTTGCATTAAAGTAGTGCCTAGAAGTCCTATCTTGCTAGGCCTCATACTCACACACAGCGAGAGAGAGTCTTTGATCTGAAGAGCTTACAGTCTAAATAGGACAGAGACAAAGAGCAGGACAGGAAAGAGAAGCACAGGGAAGGGAAGTGACTTGCCCAAGTCACCCAGCAGGCCAGTGGCAGAGCCAGAAATAGAATCCAGGGTCCCTGAGTCCCCATCTCATGCCCTGCTCATGGACCATGCTGCCTCTTAAAGGTAATGAGTTTGCCTAGACTATCAGAACTGAAACTTCAGCCTCTTTCATAGACCAGCTATTAGTGGGCTGTGATGACTTAGGGTGGGGAATACGATATGGCAAATTCAAACATTTTCAAATTAAGCTTCATAGAGCTCCTTCTCCATGCAGCAAATGACATCCTCCAACAGAAACAGAAGTTCTAGCAGCAGTCTGGACAAGTGGGAAGTTCTCTCTCAATGGATGTCAGAGGCCATTTATAGCTTATTCAGCTCACAAGTCACTGTTTTTCGTATCTGAAAATCCAACATCCAAACCACCAGCTAAAGTTGAGAGATGGACATCTCACCTCCATCTGTATGAGGTCACCATAATTTACAGGACAGGTACCAAAAGCCCTGCTGTTAGCGTGTCACCCCATCCATCACTAGAAACTAAGTCAACAAGATTATATAAACATATATACAAACAGGTATAAACAGAAATGCTGCTGAGGAGTAAATCACTTACACTGCTGTACAGGTGATGCCCAAAACCATACCATTGGCTAGACATTAAGGCCCCATTCCTTCAGTACATTGGGGTGGCTTTGTGTTGCTCCAGTTGTGTAAAGCTGGAAGACCTCACTGTTGGAAGATTCCCTTGGTATAGGGGAATCTTTGGGTGGCATAGGGCCACGGTATTAGCTCATATGCCACCCTGTCCCTGCAGTCTGTGCCGGGGGCGTAGCCATGGAAAAGGGGCAGTGGCCGGGGTATCGAGTCACCAGCTGCGGGGACAACCCCTTGTGGCAACCGGCACAAATCAGAGCAGCCTTCAGGTTCAGTCTCAACCTAGCCGGCAGGGAGTAATGCCTGGCCATTGATGGAGGTGGTAGCAGCCCTGCAATGAGCACTTTACATCAGTTCTATATGGCATGTGGCCTGCTAAAGTTCCATTCGTTAATGCCACTGGGCCATATTCATCAGCCTAAGGAGTGAAGTCCTGGCGGCAGATGAGGGTATGGGTAGTAAATGTTCTTCCACATCACGGGCAGGGAAAGGAGAGCCAGGCCGGAGTTGAAGGAAAGGGGACAGAAGCAGGAGACAAAGTCCAAGTCTTCCTTTAGCCCTGTACAATGTCCCTCTGACACTGACCAATTCTCCCTCCAGCCTGCTGCTGAATCTTGCCAACTCTGGGAAAGCAGTGATCTGTGCCTTAGGAAGCATCACGTTTGGCAAATAGAAACTAAGGGTCACCTGCGCATTGTGGTCAGGATGGTCAGCAAAAATCTCAGTGCTCACCAGACTCCCTCTGTAGTAATGGCCTCGCATTATTATGTGGCCACCTGCTATAATAGCCAGGAAAAGAAGAGTCCCTTTAGCGACTACATTTCCATTTAAATCCCGGTGATTACTGCTTAAAGCTTCATGCGGGATCAATACACTTTCTCCTATGCCAAGAGGTCAGGAGTGTTGGGGAGTGGCTGCCATAGCCAAGTGCTTCGATTCCTTGTGGCAGGGTGCTCAACTCACCACTAGGATGGCATCTCCTCCTGGTCACTATGGGGAATAGCCCATGAGATCAATACCCCTTCCCGCAGTTGCACGCCATCCTCATTCTCCGCCTCTCTCTCTGGGTCTGTAGTACCTCTCTTACTCCTCTTTGTGACTCAGACCTCCAGCTAGGTCACTACATCCCTTTTCCCCTTCCGGGGTACTAAAGTCTTCCTTCAGCAGTCCTCCTAGGCAGTCTCCTCATTCACTGCCTTGTTGTGGCACTCCTTCAGTGGCTGGCAGGGGAGCCCAGGCCCGCTCTCTACTCCTGGTTCTGACTCAGGGACCCTCTAGCCAGCAGTTCAGGCCTGTTCCCATCTAGACCTCACTGTCTTTCCCTGAGCCTTGTTCTACCCTCCTGGCTTCCCCCACTCTGGGTTTTCCAACCCAAACACACCTTCCTTCTCCCAGGGAGCGACTGCAGACTTTCCCAGCAGCCCCCTTCTGCTGCCAATTTCTTGCCTTTATAGTCCCAGCCCAACTCATTCCTCCTCAGCTGGGCTTCCTCATTCAATCAGGGGATTGCTTAGTCACCCGATTCCCCTCAGCTGTGGCCTATTGGGTTAATCAGACCCCTTCTCAGTCTGCCTTAACCCTCTCAGGGCAAGTGTGGGGTGAACACCTCATCACACTCCTAGATCTATCCAAGGCATCTGATCCAAAGTCTTTCTACTGATTTCACTGGGCACTGGATCTGACCCTAGGAACTGATACTGCACCAATGGAAGTCATTGACAAAATTCCCATTGGCTCCCATAGGTGCAGCGTAAGGGGTGAAGGAACATAGCCAATGGCTCACCTACACACGTTAGCGCTATCAGATTTAAGCAAACAGGTTACCAAATCCACGCTCTAGACACTGAAAACACCTGACGTGACCCAGGATATTTTAAATATGCGTTCAACCCCTTTTGGGGCAATGCATGGAAGCTTCAAGAACTGTTCTCCACTGTGGGAGGCATGCAAAGCAGGAGGAAGAGCTTATGCTGTGGGCTCCCCTCCTTTTTCCTGGAAGGTAGCATAGACATGATCTGAGGAGAAGCAGGACTTTGCTGAATAAGCATGGGAATGTTGTTCAGTCCCGGCCCCTAGCCACAGTAACTTATCCTGTTCTAGCAGCATCAGCAAACATCAGGGGCGTGTCACCCAAGATAAAGTTAATTGCTCACTATTATTATAGCTACTTTTATTTATCCCTCTGTAGTGCTAAGAGGCTCCAGCTGAGATCAGGGCCTCATGAAGCTGGGTGCAGTTTTGCAGCAAAGGACATTCCCAAAGAGCTGACAGCATTAGCTGATGCCAAAGTGTAAGGTGCAAGAAACAAACATGGGGGTGGGGAGGGAAGGGAGAATGAGTTAACGGCAGAACAAGGGTGTTTTTTCCTAGACTAGCTGTGAGCAGATCAGGGGGAATGGTCTCCCCTCCCTACCTGTCTGATCATTTTCATCTGGTAACATTCCATAGCACATAGCAGTGAGTCCCAAGCAGGGAGCTGATGGAGGATAGTGTGGTGGATGTACAGGGCCAGATTTCTAATTAGGCACAATAGGCACGTGCCTAGGGGCACTGGCGTTCTAGGGGCGCCTTACCTCTCTAAAACTGCGTGCAACATGACGGTCAGCTGTAGGCAGCAGGGTGCTGAAGATGCCATGCCTAGGGGAGCGTAAGGTGTAAATCCCGCCTTGTGGATGCATGGATCTTATCAAGGAGGAAGTTCAATAGGTATAGGGTGATATGGAAGGAAGGGCAGAAGTAGACAAAAGTTGGCTATTGTCCAAAGCGAGGGCAAGAGCAGTTGAGGATGTGATAGGTGGGGTGGGGCTAAGTTGCGAGGACAAGAAGCTTGTGATTGGTGTGGTGGAGGAGGGGGAAGGACTCAGGGAGGGAGGTGATGTGGTCAGAGTGATGGGTAAGGGGGAGGATCTTAGCAATGGAGTTTGGAACCGTCTGGAGGGGTATTAGGCTGCAGGCAAGAAGGCCAGAGGGGAGGGGGTTGCAGTAGCTGAGATGCGAGAGGTGAAGGGCCCAGATGAGGGTGTTGGTGTTGCAGACACAGAGGGAAGGCAGGAGCTCTGAAGTGATGAAGGAAAAGCAGCAAGATTTAGGATGGAGGTGTGCTGGGCAGAGCTGAGCATGTGTGGGACGGACACAGTAGAATGTTGGCCGCTCAGAGTGGGAAGCAGGCCCAGCACCTGCACATTTCATACCTGTGCTCTCACCTTTCCATCAGCCTTCCAGTCACCCAAACTTTAAGGGAGACAAATAAGTTTGAAATAGAAGTGCATTTGCAGGGGTGATATATTTGCTTCGCTTGTACCTTTGATAACACACGCAGGGGCAACGTGATGATTCTTCTTGAGATGAGCTAACTTATATAGACAGTTGTGCCAGATCTTCAGTAGCGATGTGGAAGTCAATAGGTCTGCACAGATATACTCCACCTGGGAATGGGCTCCCAGGATCAAATTGGACTCCCCATGTGACCCTGTTGAAGTTAGTGAGAGTGCACAGGATGTCATTCAGAGCAATATTTGACCCTTAGCTGGGCATCTAGCTAATTAAAAGCCCTCTCATTTCCCTAGTGTCCCAGCGGCACTGTCGGCTCCCCGGCCTTCCATGGGCCAGCCCCAGAATCCATTAGGACAACTGGTTTCTGCAGTGGCTGCAGAATTTTCCCTCCTGTCTCCCCTGCAGGGATGACCTGCTTTTCTGAGGGCGGGAGTTGGCCATCCACACAGACAGCTTCAAAGAAGGTTTGGCCCTTGTCCTGTGTTTTGGAGGTGAAGGCGTTTGACCAGAATCTAGTTCTTTGATGTTTTGTTCCTGCTAGGTAACTGGCTGGTTGCATCCAGTTCTGATACAGACCTGGGGATAAGCCTGAGCAAATAGTTACTCTCAGCAGGAACTGCAATGACCTTGGGGAGTTACTAAGTGTAGCTGCCAAATGCTTGTGCTGGATCTTAATTATCCCTTCTGTATCTCTCTCTCACTGGGGGCCTGATGTTGCTAGTGGCTCCTGGTGCTGAATGCCCTTCATTCCCACTGACATCACGTGGGTGGAACTTTCCCCTGAGCACAGGACCAGCACCAAGCCTGTGTACCACTTAATCTCACCTAAGCCCTCAGGGCGCAGAGCAGCCTTCTGAACAAGAGTGAATTTCACATTGAGAGTCAAAGGCTTAGAAGCACCTCTTGGGAGTGGGCTGTATAACACAGCTGATATACCTGCTCCTTTGAGGGGTGCTGCTGTGCCTCTGTTTCCCCTCCTCCTGCACCTTTCAAATACTCACATACTGGCATTTCAACTGAGGTCTCCCCTTTTGGGTTCTGGCTTATTAGTGTTATTAACAATAACTATTCGCCCTTCACCCTTGTATCTGGTCTCCCCAAGATGTTTCCAGCCTTTACTCCCAAGGCTTCACAGTCACCTCTGTATCAGAGCTCTGGCTAGTCTTGCTTCTGGTCTGGGTTTCCAGCCAGTTAGCACTCTAATACCAGACCTTCTGACTGGCCCTGGTCCTGGCCTCTCCCAAGCTCCCTCTTATATAGTCCCCACAGGAAGTCACTTGATTCCCTGGTCATTTTACTTTTCCAGTGATGTGATCCCTCCAGTCAGATGCTTCACCTGGGGAGCTACCATAGGTAGAATTCTATCTTTTAAAGGGTCATTGTAATGGGTGTGTTGGCCAAGCATGTGCTTAAAGAGCAATGCCTGGACTAGCATCAGGAGTTTGGTCTTCAGTGTCAGATGAGTGGCATTGCGCTATCATTGGCGACAAGACCTGCTTTTGGCAATGGCTGGCCTTGCTTTAGTGTGTGTAGATGGGAGCAGGGGATCTATCCTCAATGACAAAAGCTTTTCTAGAGATTGTGCATCCCCTGCTATTAACTGTGCCAGTGCCTTGTGGATGTAAAATGTATCCAGCAAGCTGACCCATACAGTCCCCTTAAACGTATGTCAGCATCCAGAGCATCTTCAAGTCCCTTTGGGGTAAAGCCCCAAATATTACAAATGTAAGCTCCAGATACCTCCATTCTATCTCCTTTCCCCTTCTCTATCTGTGGGGTAAAAGAGTTTCGCTCACGCCTCCTCCATGACACCGCTCTGGGCCTATTCAATGCCCTGCCTATCTCTACTTCCCATCACCGACTCATTTCTTGTCAGCCTATGGCACCCAACACTCTAATTACACCCAAAATTAACTCTAATTAAATCCACTCATATCCTCCTAGCCTTGGAGCTCCCTGAAACTTGGCCACTCTGCCCTCCTCGCCCCAAGAGCTGCCAGAGATACAGAAACTGCCTGTAGGCCATATTGTCCCTTCCTCACCCAAAACAAAGCTGCCAGAGAGCTCAGATACTATGGTGATGTGGATGCACATAAGCACATAGCTACCTAATCTTCCTTTCCCCCTACTCAGGCCATATCTCCTTACTACTCCAATCCCTGCACTGATTTCCTCTGCTCTTCTTCATCAAGGCCTCCGTCTAGCAAAACACTTAAGCACATGCTTAACTTTAAGTATATAAGTAATCCCAATGACTTCACCAGGACTACCCATGTGCTTAAGTGCTTTGCTGGCCAAAGTTACAGGTTCTCCTCCTTGCTTCAAAGCTCTCCACAATTCTGCCCTGCTAAAGTCCCCTCAACTCCTACTATACTCACTCCTCTTCCCTCCGTTCTGCCTTCGCATCCTCATGGCTCTCTTTATCTTTCTTCCATGCCACCGCCATAAGCTCAGAACAGCTCCCACCCAATGTAGGCTTTGCTGGCTCCCAGCCTTACTTCCAAAGAATGCATCCCAAGACCCACCAACTGACAACAGCCTGTGTTTGTTTTGCTTTGTTCTGTATTGTGCTTTCTGATTCATCCGCTCCTCGGGGCAGGCTTTGTTTGCCTCACTGTATCTCTTGTGAAGCAGTAGGTAAAATGATGGGGTTGTGTGCACAGTTAATAATAACATCATCATGTTTTTGGCATGTTCAGTCTACTCTGTGCAAGCTACTCTGTGATCATAATGAATAAACAGCGTTACAGGACTATAAATGGTAATGATTGTTTATCTTCTCTTCTCCTCCCGTGATGTGAGGGCAACCATCTGAAGGCTAAGTAAACTCTAAACCCACTACCACACCACCATGCCCATGTCATGCTCCTTCAGAAGGCCTTGTCAGATTGCACTGTGACAAGTGGCACAGCCGATTTTTGGGTCAATGTTGCCAGTCTACTGTGAAATGGATGGATAGACATTTGTATTCAGCCATGTTCCACAACTTCCAGCATGTACCTCATACTCCTGACACATTCCCCCATTCCTAATGTGCACCCTGTTTCCCAGCGTGTCTCTCTCCATTCTGGGTGAGTTCCCCCGTTTCCCCATTCTGGACATATATCCCCTATGAACTCTCCATTCCCAGCACATGCCCGCTATTCTCTCGTGTACCCCTATTCCTGACATGGACCCTCACACCCAGTGTATTTCCCCGCTGCCATCACCTTCCTGTTGCCGTGGAACAGCTTACTCACATAAGGGTTAGGGAAGTACAAGTCAATTTAAATGCAATAAAAAATGGCTTGACTTTCTTCCCAGAATTTCAACCAAACCTGAACTAACCCTTTCTGCAGGTTGAAGGCCATTTGGCTAATTCTCCTCCGAGTATTTTTCATTCTCATGTGTCCCTAGTTCCAGCTGGGACAAGCAGCAGAGACGTATGTGTATAATCCACACAGATTACATGGAGCCCTGTGTGGATTAGCCTGGCAAAGTACAGTTTCTGGGCGGGGGCACCATTACTGGCATGGGGAGTGAAGCAGACTCACCTGCTGTCTCAACCCCTGGACTCTGAAATGTGGAACCGTCACCCTCAAAATGAGGGACAACACACTTTGAAATGAGGAACACAATAAGGGACACACATTTTGTTATTGAACACTATTTTATTTACCAATATATGTAGGAAGAAGCATGCAAGCAGCCTGGAACATATTATGATGAGACTAAATGCTGATTCTGTGTACTAGAAGCATGCTTTACACAGAAAGCCACTATTTCCAATAAAAGAAACAGTTCATTTGCTCTAATGCTCACTGTTGTTGTATTTTGTGGTTTCTTTTTTTCCCCCCTCCCCACTCCAACACTTCCTTTGGTTGCGATGCCTCACGTGTTTTGTTCATTTGAATAGAAATTAGTGGGTTAAGTGTTTTGACGTTGAACCTTTGTCTCAGCCGGTACATTGAAAACTGATCCATTAGCTGACTGGCTTCTTCAGCACTACTTGTAATCCGCAGTGTGGCTGCCAGATCAGACACAGCTTTGATGTGGCATCAAGGAACATGTCTGCATTTTTTTTAATAGCTGATCTGTTAAGAGGAATTTTAAAGTCATTCTACCCCATACTCTAACATAAAATAATGCAACCTTTTTACACCTGTACTTTTCAACAGAAGGTCCATGGAGGGCATCTTCATGCTGGTGGATATAGTCCTCACCTTCTGGACTGACACATACTTGGTTCAGAGATTGAAAATTTTCTTGGCTATCCAAGACTTTGCAGTCGTCCTGCTTGACAGCAGCCTCTGGCTTCAGTATTCTTCTAGAAAATGGCTGGACAATCCTACAGAGGTCATTATGCTAGGTCAGCAGTTGAGTTTTTTGAGCTTGCATCCTCACATTGAACTGGTATTGAATAAAGAAAATTAGATAGATGCAACAGAACTCCAGCAATGCTAGTAATCTTGCAAGTTGCATATGGCCTTTATGCCTGTACTACCAGACATGGTACCCATAAGATGCTAAGGTGTCAATTATGCATGCTGTTGACACTTTAGAGACTGGCACTCAGCTGCAGCTGTTGACCTTCATGTGACGTGGTGGCTGGCCTTGCTCCACTTGCTTGCAATGCGGCAGTGACTGGTTGAGAGCGTGAGATGTGAGGACATCATGCACCAAGAACACTTGCTGAGCAGCCGTATAGGGACTTGGCAATGGGCATGCGGGACTGTGGGACAACTTTAAAAATTGAGGCCAGATGCTGGCTGTGCCTCACAATGTGGGACACTGGAGAGGTATGCCTGGGGCCATGCGGCAGTGGGACAGGCGGACTATGGGAGAATGGACTCACCCAGCAGGGTGCAGTGGTGGGACAGGGAGACCCTCCCTTGTAGGGACAATAGAGAAACAGGACAACTAGACTCTCACCACTGGAGCAGACATGTCCAGCACAATGCAGTGGCAGAGTTAGAGGAGCAGACTTGTCCAGTACACCAGTGGGGTAGCTGGACCCTCATTGACATGAGCTGCAGAATAGATTCATCTAGCAGACTACAGCCCAGCTCATTCTTTGATAGAGTCTAAACTGGTTTCTTTCGATGGGTCACAGTAATGATACCAGTTCCTCATAGCGCCCCTCAAGTTCACCTCTGCTCCACACAGACATGGAGCTGAACCAACAAACTTTGACTTTGGAAATGTTGAATCATGACCTGGAGGGGACAGGAAATGCTGTGTCTGTTGCAGAAATGAAGCCCACAGCATTTCCAGCTTCCTCCTCATCTCACTGGCTTTTTTGCTGCATCATGTGCTTCCAAAGGGCTGAAATTTCTGCCTTGGGAACCTGAAAGCAAGTGCTCAAGGCACTTGGTTTGAATTCCATCACATTTGGAAAACATTTACATTTAGGGAGGGATTGAACAGCGCCAGAGGTGCAGCCACTAAAGAAAAAAGTTATGGAGGAGCTGAAGTGAAAATGCGTGGTCATTCCCACAAAGCAACCACGCGCTGAGTGGACCCAGAGAGAGACCTACCTTCTCACACTTAGTGGTGGTTCTGGCAGGGAAGTGTGGGGAGCCTTCATGGCTCTCTATCCTTTGCTATTTGCCAGCACTACATTTTCCTTTCATTTGCGGTTAAAGTTGTCCTGATAAAGATCACAATTTATGCTGCCAAGACTCCTCCACACTGAGTAATACCAACCACACTGAGTATGTCTGCACTGCAGCTGGGACTGAGCCTCCCAGCCCAGGTAGACAGACTCACGGTAGTAGAGGTTGAACTACTGCACTAAAAATAGCCATGTGGCTGTTGCAGCTCACACTGGAGCTCGGGCTCGCAAGCATAGGGGTCAGGCCGGCTTGACAGCCTGAGCTGCAATATCCACATGGCTATTTTTAGTGCACTAGCTCGAGCCCCATTAGTGTGAGTCTGGCTACCTGGTCTGGGAAGCTTGCTCGCCATCATAGTGTAGACCAGCAGTTCTCAATCAGGGGTCCGGGGCCCCCTAAGGGGCCGTGAGCAGGTTTCAGGGGTCTGCCAAGCAGGGCCAGTGTTAGACTTGCTGGGGCCCAGGGCAGAAAGCTGAAGCCTCGCAGTGTGGGGCTGAAGCCGAAGCCTGGGCAACTTAGCTTTGTGGGGACCCCTGTGGCATGGGGCCCTCGGCAATTTCCCTGCTTGCTACCCCCTAATGCTGGCCCTGGCTTTTATATGCCGAAAAACAGTTGTTGTGACACTGGTGGGCTGTGGAGTTTTTATAGCATGTTGGGGGGGGGGGGCTCAGAAAGACAAAGGTTGAGAATCCCTGGTGTAGACATCCCCACTGAGCCTTCTCCTCCAGAGTGGAAACTGGGATTGTAAAATGAAACCACTCAGGTTTCAAAGCAGATGTTTGGGATAGGGGACAAATCACAGCTAGACTCAGATGGTCCCAGGACTGATGTGCGCTAACAGACCAGTTACTTACTAATCACTGCAATTCACCCTGCGGCAGAGGCCCAGAACAAGGCCCACCAAACCATTGGAACGGCCTCTCCACTCAGGTGAATTTCACTAGAGTGAGAGCAACAGTCAAATAATCTAGATCCTGAGTCAGGACTCTTCTCTGAATTGATCCCAGCCTTCTGGGGACCCAGGCATATTATGGAAATTGTCACAAGCTCATACTTGACAGGTCAGGCCAACGTTTTCAAAAAGTGACCTCTAATTTTGCATGCCTTAATTGATGGGTGGCCAGTTTTGAAAATTCAGCCTCTGTGCCTTGATCATGTGTCATTACCTGAATATGAATTGCCACAACTAGTGTATATACTTGTCTTCCTCAGTATATGCTTGACTGTATACTGTGGCCAAGATTTTCAATCCTGGATGCCTAAAGTTAGCCTCTTAAATTTATATTGATAATGATAATAAATAAATATCAGAGGTGCTTTTCCCATTGTTTCAAAGAGAATTATGGGTAACTCAGCACTTGCTCAAAATCAGTCCACCTATATCAGGGGTTCTCAAACTGGGGGTCAGGACTCAGAGGCTTGCAGTGTGAAAGGGGTCACCAGTACAAAAGTCTGAGAACCCCTGACCTATATTAAGGTGCCTAAACATGGTTTGACTATTTATATTACAATCGTGCCTGGTGGTCCCAGCTGAGATTGGGACCCCGTCGTGTAAATACACATAGTAAGAGACAGGCCCTGCCCCACAGAGCTTACAATCTAATAGACCCAGGGGGAAACAGGCACAAAGAGGGGAAGTGACTTGCCCACAGATGCACAGCAGAAGAACTGGGAATAGAACCTGATGCTCAGAACGCCTAGCCCAGTGCCCATGCCATGTGACCACTCTCCCTATCCTCCATGGGCCCTCTCTGATGACCACAATAGTAGGCACCCAAGTTTTAAAATCTTGGCCAGTGCATGCCTATAAATAACCATTTGAAACACGAATGACTATGTTGTTTCTTGTGTTACAAGTAGCGTCTTCGTTGATTATTCACTGGGAAAGGAGTCTAAGAATTGCCTTTAATTGACACTGCTCAGGTTCTGGTTTTACTTTCTGCCCCTGGTTGCAGACGGAGGTGATGTCTTCTGCTGCCATGGCTACTTGGGCATCCTCTAGCACTGAGGAGTCTGAGGCAGATTCCACTGCTGTGGACTGACTTCAACTGATGGCAAATGCCCTTGATAGCAGGGGAGGTTCATTCAAGAGCTTCCCTCTGCTTACCAGCATCACCTCTGTGTTACTGGGTTCTCTGTTAGCCACCTGCTCTTCATCCAAGTGCTGATGTTGGCTCAGCAGTGAGAAGCTGGGAGGAGATGGTGCTGTTTATGTGGCAGTGGAGCTGGCAGCCAGCTGGCCTGTTGTCTCAACTGCTCTCTCAATAGCTTCATATAGATACTGAATACTATGAAGGAGAGAGTGCAGGCTGTGGGGATCCCCAGGTTAGGGCTGTGAAGGTGGAGGAACAGTCACCCATAACCATTCTAAGGGTTCCATCACAGGACGAATGACCTTAGCCAATGCCAAGGTGTTTGCATTTGGCCCTGCGGCTTCTTGGAGGAGGGATGGGCATAGTTTTAAATGCCACAGAGATGTCAAGCAGGATAAGTGGATATACCACCAATGCATCAAAGGCTGTATGAGTCCCATGTGCTAGCCTGAAGCCTGATTGAGATGGATCCAAGATACTGGCTGCTGACAGGCGGAGACTGTCTTTTGCTAGCTCCTTGATTAGCTTGCTTAGAAAATGAACGGTATACACCAGGCAGTAGTTTGAAAGGCCTCCAGTGTTGTGTATAGATTTCTTTAGTACTTTTCAGACTGCTGCATGCTGTAGGGCCGGGATGGCGGAGATTCCTCTTTTCCAAAAAGAAGGTTTCTAGTTTAATTCAATCCAAAGAAAAAAGTGGTTTTTGGACCCTCAGCCTGGACCATAGGGAATATCTATTCATATCACAAAAAGCCCTGCCATCCTGGAATGGCAGGGCTCAGGGTGAATTACTATGGTGAGGTCCACATCAAAAGACAAGGTCTCAACCTCCCAGACAAGGGTAGAGGATAATCAGAATTCCTGGCCCCGGCTTCTCCAAGACTCTGGAAGCTGCTGAGAATCCAGTAAGACCAGTGGGTAGAGTGTGAAGCTGATTATTAGAAGGTGGGAGTCATTATTGTTATCTTCTCCATTTCCAGTTGTTTACACAGCCAGCTGGCCTTATCTCAGTCTTAACTAGCATGTGTCAGCCAGCTTGTCCTCCTCCAAGCCCCTATCCAGGTGAGACACTGTGAACCTCAATCAGCAACTCCAGCCAGCTCTGATGAAATGGAGACTCAACTATGTGTCAACTGCAGACTGAAGGCACCACATCCCACAGCACCAGATTCTCTCCCCTGACAGCTTCACAGAGACACTGGACAGGAAGCAGATGGCTGTGGAACCTGAGAAAAAAAGAGCTCTCAGGGGAAACAAATGGTTACTTACTATCACCTCCAAGGAGAGGAAGGGAAAGGAAAGAACGGAGCCACTCAAAAATGACTGCCCCTGGCAGGGTCTGCAGCCATCTCAGCGAGACCTCCCGGACAATGTTACCAAAGGCTGCCAATAGATCTTAAAGAATCTTGCAACTAGATCCTCAGCTGGTGTAAATCAGCAAAGCTCCTTTGACATCAGCGGAATGAGGCTGATTTATACCAGCTGAGAATCTGGACCTTGATTTCTGTCCATTGCCAGGAAAGGGCTACTGACCAGTGAGATGAGTGCAGGCTCCATACTATATCCAGACCTAAAAACCTGTTTGACTGGGGCCAAGGGAAGCTGGGCACTCCAGTTATTGCCAGAGTTCCTTCTCTGCTTCCCCCCGAAAAGGGAGAGAAGAAGCTGGGAGATAGTCAGCAAGACTAACAATGTCAACCAATTGCTTATAGTTGAGCAAGGGCCTGTGTAACAGAGTTTACAAACCCCTACAAACTGAGCACGGGCCAAAGGGAGAGGAGAATCTTCCCTGCTTATAGGCAATCAGGCTAATCCCACGCCCAACCAGCTGCCAGAATTGCCAGTGGTGGAGACATGCCCCCACAGCTGTGACCAATAAAGACAACAAGCAGAAAGGCCTGGCATAGGAGAGGGGCAACAGCTCCATGCCAGGCTGCCTGTGAGAAACCAACCAGGAGACAAAAAGAGACTAAGAGAAGAGTTTACAGCCAGGTCTAATTGTAGATGAATTGAAGGGGACCAGTTAGGGGAAAAAGCTGGGCCCCCTAGGGAGACTGCATCAAGTGCAGTTGACAGCCTAACAGTAGCTTCTTTACGAGAAGCTGTACCCTGCCCTCTCAAAGGGAAGTACTGACAATCTGCACCAAGAATGGACCCAATGGCTGCCAGTTAGGTTCTCGTCGCTAAGAGGGACAAGGCCTGGGACTCTTGACTGATTAAAGGGATGCGTTGCAACCCAACTACTCTTGTAATTAAACTCTAGCATATGCCACTCACAGTACTAGCTAAATTAAATGAAGCCTGAAATGCCGTGGGAGTTAAAGAGGCCGGGGCAAGTGGGCAGATGGTGGGGGAGTAGAGAGAGGATAGATAGGCAATGGGGTAACACCTGATACTTTAGCCTATTCAGAGGGTCTCCAGTTTAGTACAAATACAAAGCGGTTTTGGAAGCCTCTGCTTTGTTTCTTAGGGAACATGTGTTCAAGTTGCAAAAAGCCCTGCCCAAAATGGCATGTATGGGCAGCCTTTGAGCCACAGAGACCCAAGACTAGGTGATTCAGATGAAGGCAAAATACCCATAATGCACCTAGCAATACTGCTCTTGGGGGATGAAGGTCTTTCCTATCCCTTGTAGGTGGTCATCTTATGTCCAGAACCACAAGATTTCTGCCTGTTTAATGTTTTGTGTATGGTATCCACAGGGGTCTCATGTTTTGGCTCCAGACTTCCCTATAGTTAGACTGCATGTGATTGCTCAGCCTACTCTGTGAATCCAGGCTTCTTGGCAGAAAGATACGGCTGTTTGCTGTTGACCATGCCTTTTCCTGCAGTCAGCGATGCAACAAACATAAGAGTGCTTCAGATGTACTGGAATAAACAGTGCTTGCTGCTTTAAGAGCCAGTGACGTAGCCTCCATGATGATCCCTGATCTTGGCAGCTGCTTTTAGACCCAGTGACTTGGGCCAGCAAAATTTCAAGCTGACTCACCAAGGGATGACTGGCACGTGAAGGACTCATCGAGTTCTTTTACAAACACAACAGTACTTTACTCTTTGTGCTAAGGGGTGTGCTGAGCTGTGTGCTCGAACCCCTTATTAACAGGCTGTCCTGTTACTAATCCCTGGGGAATGCTGGGGGAAAAATCTTTGTTTGAGAAAACTCTTCAGAGCACAAGGCCTAAACATGAAACCCAGCTGTGGCCCTAGTGAGATGCCCAGCAGCAGCACAGAGTACGGCAGCTGCAGGTTTGCTGTGGGTTCACCACTGGGCTGCTCTGCTTACTTCAAAGCGCTGCAGTATTGGAAACTCAGTGCTCGGAATCATTTCAGCTCGTAAGAGGGTTCTAGTGGCTTTTCCACTGGTACTCTAGGACACTGCAGTGTTTTACTCAGACAGTATTTCACACTGGCTGAAGTATTTTACTGGCTCAAGCTCTTTTTTTGTCTTTTATCTAGGAAGTCAGGAGGGGCTCACTAGAAGCTACTTGTAAATGTTTTCTATAATGAATTCAAATGACGATCTTGTATGTGAAAAAGGGTAAAAACACACATCCACGCATGAGCACCCACCCACCCAGGGGGACACACACTGCACGCACACACACAGACTCACACACAGAGTATGCATATATACGCACACACAGATGCAGGAATAGTCACACACACAGAGTACATATGTACATGCACACAGAGTACTCGTGTACACTCACAGTCTCTCCCTCATACACAGTGTACACACGTACATGCACACACAATCTCTCTCACTCACAGTACACACACAAGCAGTCACACACACAGAGTACACACATACAAACACGCACAGATTACCCACATACATGCAAAAACACCCACACACAGACATGCATGATCACACATATACAGACACACATAGAGGACACATACAAAGTACACACATGGAGATTACACACACACTTGTGCATGCTTACATAGNTGCTGTTTGCTGTTGACCATGCCTTTTCCTGCAGTCAGCGATGCAACAAACATAAGAGTGCTTCAGATGTACTGGAATAAACAGTGCTTGCTGCTTTAAGAGCCAGTGACGTAGCCTCCATGATGATCCCTGATCTTGGCAGCTGCTTTTAGACCCAGTTACTTGGGCCAGCAAAATTTCAAGCTGACTCACCAAGGGATGACTGGCACGTGAAGGACTCATCGAGTTCTTTTACAAACACAACAGTACTCTACTCTTTGTGCTAAGGGGTGTGCTGAGCTGTGTGCTCGAACCCCTTATTAACAGGCTGTCCTGTTACTAATCCCTGGGGAATGCTGGGGGAAAAATCTTTGTTTGAGAAAACTCTTCAGAGCACAAGGCCTAAACATGAAACCCAGCTGTGGCCCTAGTGAGATGCCCAGCAGCAGCACAGAGTACGGCAGCTGCAGGTTTGCTGTGGGTTCACCACTGGGCTGCTCTGCTTACTTCAAAGCGCTGCAGTATTGGAAACTCAGTGCTCGGAATCATTTCAGCTCGTAAGAGGGTTCTAGTGGCTTTTCCACTGGTACTCTAGGACACTGCAGTGTTTTACTCAGACAGTATTTCACACTGGCTGAAGTATTTTACTGGCTCAAGCTCTTTTTTTGTCTTTTATCTAGGAAGTCAGGAGGGGCTCACTAGAAGCTACTTGTAAATGTTTTCTATAATGAATTCAAATGACGATCTTGTATGTGAAAAAGGGTAAAAACACACATCCACGCATGAGCACCCACCCACCCAGGGGGACACACACTGCACGCACACACACAGACTCACACACAGAGTATGCATATATACGCACACACAGATGCAGGAATAGTCACACACACAGAGTACATATGTACATGCACACAGAGTACTCGTGTACACTCACAGTCTCTCCCTCATACACAGTGTACACACGTACATGCACACACAATCTCTCTCACTCACAGTACACACACAAGCAGTCACACACACAGAGTACACACATACAAACACGCACAGATTACCCACATACATGCAAAAACACCCACACACAGACATGCACGATCACACATATACAGACACACATAGAGGACACACATACAAAGTACACACATGGAGATTACACACACACTTGTGCATGCTTACATAGTCACACACATATGCACAAATGTGTGCACACAAAGTCCCTCTCTCTCTCTCTCTCTCTCTCACACACACACACACACACACATCTACCTGCCTTTTGCCTTGTCAGTTTTGTTTCCAAAACAGTCTCAAGTTGCAGCCAAAAGTTAATAAAGCTGAAATTTCTTGGACACCATCAATGCAGCTGTCAGTTAGCATGTAAACACCTGGTGTTCTGCCAGTCCCCTCCACAGCGCCACCATTTCATAAAAAAGGAGCCAGTTTTTATTTTCTTTCAAACTGCAATCACACTATTGCAACAAGCCCAGGATAACTGGTGCTGATGGGGCACTGCTGTGGGGAAGCTCACAACCGCAGGAGCCCGAAGCGGTGTTGCTATGAGGAAGCCCATACTGCTGGAGCGCCATTTATACATTTGACATGGTGTGTGTGTGTGTGTGTGTGTGTGAGAGAGAGAGAGAGAGTGTGTGTGAGAGAGAGAGAGACTTTAGGAACACTAATCTCATGTGCCAAAGTCCTGAGGCAGCTGTCACCTCCCCCTGGCATCTGGATGGACAGGGTAGTAAATGTTTTCATCCAGTCTTATGGTGACCCAGGTCATTGTGACTAGGAATAAGGGGCAAAGAAAGGGCATTTTGGACATGCCTTGGGCAAGGATCCTCTGTACAGTAATCTTCCCTAGCCCAGCAGAAACAATATCCCACTGAAGCAGGTTTCTTCTGATCTCACAGTGAGCCTGTCACATGCCTCCACAGAACAAAGCCGGCTTGTCTGGCTCTGGCTGAGGAGATCAACTCAGCCTCTTAATAGGCGCAAAACGGAGCATATCTGGGCAGCCAGGATTTCAAATACCAGCCAATGGCGTGCTTCCCAGAGGCACCATGGGCGAGGGCAACGGGTGCCAAGGTTGACCTCACGGCAGGTTGCAGAGTGTTTTTTTGTGTCTTTAAAACACACAAATTGCCTAGATGGAGTTGTTTTGCTGTCCCAGGGAGAGTTGGGCAGAGCACACCTCTGTATAGGATAGGTGTACAGGTACGGTGTGAGTGTCTGAGGGGGGAAATGTGCATTAGTCATGAGAGGAATGAACTTACCCATTCAGTGCTCTCTAGCAGTCCTGGTGCCCCCAGCAGGCCGTGCACAATCCTTGGGTGTGCGTGGTTTGCCCAAGCTTCCTCCTAAGTCACTGCTGTGTGCAGCCATGTGGTTGGAGAGCCCGGGGTATGGTGCAAGTCTAACCAACGGGGGCTAAAATAAGGGTGGCTGCAGGGCAGCACAGCTCCCCTTTCTCTGCTAGCAGAGAGACTGTATTCCCTGCTGTGACAGGTTGAATCACAGAAACCGTCTTGGGAACTGCCAAGTGATGTGCCAAGACTACTTCTGCACCTGCTTTCCCTGCCAGCTCGGGACCCCAGCACCCTGTCTTGCTGAGCCAGACACGCCAGTCTGCTCCAACACAGACCCAGGGTCTGAATTACTTGCCCCACAGCTGCAGACTTAACTGAAAGCAGCTTACAGAAGTGTTCTTGTCTTTAACACTCAGATGCCCAACTCCCAATGGGGTCTAAACCCAAATAAATCCGTTTTACCCTGTATAAAGCTTATACAAGGTAAACTCATAAATTGTTCGCCCTCTATAACACTGATAGAGAGATATGCACAGCTGTTTGCCCCCCCCCCCCAGGTATTAATACATACTCTGGGTTAATGAAAAGTAGAAAGTGATTTTATTAAATACAGAAAGTAGGATTTAAGTGGTTCCAAGTAGTAACAGACAGAACAAAGTGAATTACCAAGCAAAATAAAATAAAACACGCAAGTCTATGTCTAATACAGTAAGAAACTGAATACAGATAAGATCTCACCCTCAGAGATGTTTCAGTACATTTATTTCACAGACTGGATGCCTTTCTAGTCTGGGCACAATCCTTTCCCCTGATACAGACCTTGTTCCAGCTCAGGTGGTAGCTAGGGGATTCCTCATGATGGCTCCTCCCTTTGTTCTGTTCCACCCATTTATATATCTTTTGCATAAGGCGGGAATCCATTGTCCCTCTGGGTTCCCACCCCCACCTTAGATGGATTCCAATTCAGGTGACATGATCACATGTCACTCTGTAAGACTTCATTACCCACTTGCCAGCACACACGTATACAGGAAGACTTACAGGTAAAACAGAGCCATCCACAGTCAATTGTCGTGGTTAATGGGAGTCATCAAGATTCCAAACCACCATTAATGGCCCACACTTTGCATAATTACAATAGGCCCTCAGAGTTATATTTCCATATTTCTAGGTTCAGATACAAGAGTGGTACATTTATACAAATAGGATGATCACTCAGTAGATTATAAGCTTTGTAGTGATACCTTACAAGAGACCTTTTGCATGAAGCATATTCCAGTTACATTAGCATATTTTCATAAAATCATATAGAGTGCAACGTCACACCTGTGTAACCCACACACACTCTGGGTGTGGTGTTCTGTCCCATCTAGTGGCACCGAGACCACTTAGAGAGAGTTAAATGAGTCTGTGCTACAGCCTTAGCTAACAACTCATGCTTATGTTGTAGACCAGTGTTTCCCAAAATTGGCACGACACTTGTATAGGGAAAGCCCCTGGCGGGCCGGGCCGGTTTGTTTACCTGCTGCGTCCGCAGGTCCGGCCGATCGCAGCTCCCACTGGCCGCGGTTCGCTGTACCAGGCCAATGGGAGCTGCTGGAAGCGGCGCGGGTCGAAGGACATACTGGCCGCCACTTCCAGCAGCTCCCACTGGCCTGGAGCAGCGAACCGCGGCTAGTGGGAGCTGCGATTGGCCGGACCTGCGGACGGGGCAGGTAAATAAACCAGCCCGGCCCGCCGGGGCTTTCCCTACACAAGCGGCATCCCAAGTTTGGGAAACACTGCTGTAGACTGTAGAGGCTTTTAGCTCATGCTGTAGAGGCTCATGCACTAAGCTCCAGAGATCCCCAGTTCGATCCTGCCTGCCGATGACCGGGGTCTGCGGGCGTTAGACCTCCTCTCCTTCCTGCTGTCCTCAGGCAGCATTGCTGCCTCTCCACACTGCCCCTGCAGCCCCTCCTCCTGATGATGTGAGGAGCCCGTATCAGCCAAAGGCAAGGAGAAATGACCCTGCGTTCCTCTGCTCGCTGTCTGAGCAGGAGCAGAGCACTTACTTAGAGCTCAGCCTGACTCTTGCCAGGGTTCCCGTCTTCTGGGCCTTCACGCTAAACCACAGCCCTGCAACCGAAATTGGAGCGCTCTCCTCCTCCACTGACCTGGATCTACTGCAGCCCCACGTCAGAGGATCCAATGGGATAGCAGAGATGCACATGTGTGTGGGTCGCTGCTGGCGGCAGGAGACTGACTGGACCATTGAACTCTCCCAGTATGGCGAGCCCAATGTTTCTCCCTGTTATCCAGGGCTGGTGAATTGGTGACGCTTTACAACATGGATCAGCATTAGGCTATATCCTCCAATGGGCCTGTATTTTACAAAATACATTGGTCCACGGTAAGGAGATGTGGCCTGTTTGAATTTTGGGAGGGTTAGGATTAGCCCTAACTCCTTCTTCCTCAACGTAGCTTCATTCCCACCCAGATGGAGGATTCTGATAGACCCACCTGTCCAGTGACCTACAGAGTCTCAATTGCAGAAGAACAGGCTAGTGAGTGTGGAGATCATTTGGCTCAGCTTTACATGTGTCACACTGATACACTTTAGTTGGAGCTGGTGGAAATTGCCCACATATGAGTTTGTGACAATGTTTTTCATCAAAAATTAGATTTCAGAGGAAAACTTTCCTCCTCCCCCCCTAAAAGCTTGGATGAAAAACTGTGTTGCAAAGTTTGGGGGGTTTTGATCAGTTATACAACTGGTCACATTTTTTTTGGAATTTTTTTTTTTTAATTAATAAAACCAAACAGTAAAAACTTTCTCCTGCAGCCCACAACTGCCTCACCCTTCTGCTATGGCTAGCGACCTTCTCCTCTTCTGTCTGTGCTGAGCCCTGATGCGTGGCCAGCAGCATGTACTCTGAGCCCCTGGAGTGCTAAATAGCTTTTGGAGCAAGCTAAAGGTTTGGTCATTGAAAATCTATAACTTAAAGACCAAACACAAAATGTTCAACTCCAATGGTCTTTGCACCTTAACATATGGATGTGAAAGCTGGAAATCCACCAAAGGTACAGACAGATGTCTAAATGGGTTCAAAAGGAAATGCCTCGGGGAAATACTAGGTATTAAATGGATTGAATTTATAACAAATGCTGAGATTGGTCAGAGTGCCTAACAGCCACTTATCTTTAAAGTTATCCAGANTTGTGACAATGTTTTTCATCAAAAATTAGATTTCAGAGGAAAACTTTCCTCCTCCCCCCCTGAAAGCTTGGATGAAAAACTGTGTTGCAAAGTTTGGGGGTTTTTGATCAGTTATACAACTGGTCACATTTTTTTTGGATTTTTTTTTTTTTTAATTAATAAAACCAAACAGTAAAAACTTTCTCCTGCAGCCCACAACTGCCTCACCCTTCTGCTATGGCTAGCGACCTTCTCCTCTTCTGTCTGTGCTGAGCCCTGATGCGTGGCCCAGCAGCATGTACTCTGAGACCCTGGAGTGCTAAATAGCTTTTGGAGCAAGCTAAAGGTTTGGTCATTGAAAATCTATAACTTAAAGACCAAACACAAAATGTTCAACTCCAATGGTCTTTGCACCTTAACATATGGATGTGAAAGCTGGAAATCCACCAAAGGTACAGACAGATGTCTAAATGGCTTCAAAAGGAAATGCCTCGAGGAAATACTAGGTATTAAATGGATTGAATTTATAACAAATGCTGAGATTGGTCAGAGTGCCTAACAGCCACTTATCTTTAAAGCCACTTATCTTTAAAGAGAATGGACATATCTGGGACATGTATTAAGAACGAAGCCAGAGGACCTGCCATGGTAGACATGCCATTCAGCAGATGGAGAAACATGTAAAAGGGGCCGACCGAAAGAATCCCTCCATCAGTCACTCTGCAGAGAAGGCAAAAACTTATGGGAATTAACAACAGGGAAAACATGCAAAGAGCAGCCCAGGATAGACAGCTATTGCAGAGCCTTGTTTGTGCTACGAGAGACATCTGATGGCTCAGGAAGGATTCAGATTCAGAAAGTCCATTAAGTATTGGAGTGTGAACAGTTCAATAGTAACTGGGCCTAGGATCAGAGCCAACGATGGAGGATGGGCCAAGAGTCCATCACTTAGGTGGGGAGAGGGAACGAAAAGCAGAAGTGCTAGTAGCATGGCTGGTTTGGGATGAAGCAAGACCAGTGGCTGTGTGTTCCTTCCCCTTCCCTATTGCAGGCATGTTTTGCCTCTTTCCGGGTCATCGCCCCTTGTGCTGACAGCATTGGCCTGAAAGCACATGGCTTCATTACCCCATCTTTAGCAGTTTATGCTGTGTAATAATCCACATGCATCTCTGTTTATTCAGGTTGAGCGGAGGCACCAGATTACCCACCCTGAATTGTGGGTGGTTTCTCTTCCCCCATCATGCATCTGGATAACCTCCCAGTGTCCTGCCTGCCTGCCAAAGATTCCTATCTGCACTATTCCTGAGTCAGCTAATCCCTACTTGCTGAGATATTTGACTGTCAGTCTTAAACTCGGCACAGAAGCCTAGGGAATAGGGATTAATTAGGAAGTCTCATTCAGTGCTGTGTGGAAATTCTAACTTCCCAGCAGTGTTATCTCCGAGGTCCCAGCCTGGTACAGCTGAATGGTGGTGATAAGTAAGCTGGTGTGGCAGTATAGTGGGGGTGTGACACAGGGGCATCCTTCCTGGGAAAGGTGGATGAAAAAATTCACAAGGCAGCAAGAACTAATGGTTAGAGCAGGGGACTGTGAATTATGACTCCTAACTTCTAACCTAGTCTCTGACACTGGCTTACTATGTGACCTTGGGCAGCTGCTTAAGACTCTCTATGGCTCAGATTTCCCTCCGTTCCTCTTTTAGGGTGACCAGATGTCCTGATTTTATTGGGACAGTCCTGATGTTTGGGGCTTTTTCTTATATAGGCACCTATTACCCCCCACCCCCTGTCCCAATTTTTCACACTTCCTGTCTGGTCACCCAAAGCTCTTTGCATTGCTTAGGTGACAGAAAGTGGCCCTAGCTGGCCAGCACAGAATTCTCTCAGGACAGGGCAAGTCTTAGCTGGAGTTAACTAGCACAGCCTGTGTCTACACCAATTGCTTTTCACAGCCCTTAGTGTAGGGGTGTGTCACGGTGCAGCAGACCACACTTGCACTCTGCCAATTTGCAACTGGCATATGGTCTCCTAGGGCTCATAGCCAGCTAGCATCAGTTAAAGCAGCTGCTAGGCTGTTCTAACTTCTGCTGGGGCTGGGGCCGGAGCAGGTGCACTCTGCTCCCTCACTGCCTCTGCCTCTGCCTCTGCTGCACTGAACAGAACTCAGTGCAAGCCAGAATTTGGGCGTATGTCTCAGTTTCCTATGGTTAAATCTGGGAGAAGTATGTTTACTTACTTCCCACGGGAGTTGTGAGGGTTCATTAGCTAGTGTTTGCTCAGTACTTTGAAGAGGAAAAGTACTTAGCATTATTAAGGGTGATTACTTGTGGGTGCTACTTGAAAAAGCTAATGTTTGCACCTGAATTTAGAAAATGTAAAGTCTAGCGCCAGATCCTCAGCTGGTGCAAGTTGGTGTAGCTCCACTGACGTCCCTTTATATCAGCTGAGGATCTGGCCCTTTATGTATTTCTTTTACAGATCTGTCTTTAAGTAGGGTGACCAGATGTCCTGATTTTATAGGGACAGTCCCGATATTTGGGGCTTTGTCTTATGTAGGCGCCTATTATCCCCCACCCCCTGTCCCGATTTTTCACACTTGCTGTCTGGTCACCCTATCTTTAAGCAAACCTCGGGATCCAAACGTGCCTGATGTTGTCTCCAGATCTGAACTTGGCAGCCAATCTCCCATCACCTTGCATTGTAAGACATGTAAAAAAGGAGAGTGGCACCTACTGGTGAAAATATAGAACTGAAAATGATTTTCACGAACATGAATGTTCACGAAAAAGTCTAAGTTTGGGGAATTATTTCAAGTTTGGATGTTCCTAAAGAGATGACTCCTTGTTTGGATTTTACATAATAGGAGGCGCTGGTAGAGACACCTCTAGCTCAAGTTGCCCAACACTTCCCATTATAAGATCCTCTTTTCAGTTGCTTATAACTTCGCCAGACTTCAACTGTTTGAGCTGAAATTTTCCATGCCGGGTGTTTGCCTCAGGTTGAATTATTTTTTTTCCGAAAGCTTCAGCAAAAACAATTCAGCTGTTTATAAGAACAAGATCAGGGGAAAATACATTATTTTGCCCATGTTAAAAATATATTCCTACAAGCATTTTGTAGAGAAGTGCTAGCACTTGTGTACATTGGAGTAATGACTTGAAATTGGACAGGAGAGTTGCCTTGATGTCATAAATGTGCCTTTTACATGAAAAACTGCCTACATTTGGCCATGTAAGAGCCCTTTGAAAAATCTCAGTTTGCAAATGCTCAGTATAAACTGGTTGGATTCTGGCAGCCAAGTTCTCTGAAGATTCCATCTGCACCCCACTCAGGGCGACAGGGTGCCCTTTCTCTGCAATTGTTGCTCCTGGGGCACCAAGAACCGGAACTGAAAGCAGGGAGATGGCCTCTCCTGTGCTCTCAATGCTCCCACAACTAGTCCCAGTCAGTGTGGAGTAAGAAGCCACCTGACTTGAATGCAGAGAGTGTACAAGAACCAGCAGAGCGGAGGGTGTGAATTGTGATAAGGAGCCAGGGAGTGGGGAGGAGACTGAGACTGGGAACTAGTGGGTGGCAAACTGAGATAAGATGAGCAGATGGGAAGGAGCCTGGGACTGGCTGGGCAAGCAGACTGAGACAAGGAACCTAGAGTGGGAGGCTGGGACTGGGCGGGGGGAGTGAGATTGAATGAGTCTGAGGGGGGTGGAGGGAGACTGGGATGAAGAGTCAAAGTGGGGAGAATACTGGAACTCTGCCATGGAGACCAGATTGGACAGGCAAGGAAACAAGGTCTAGGATGAGGAACACAGGGGGATGAATACTGGGGGCTGGCTAGGGGAGGAGACTGAGCTGAGGAGCCAGGGAAAGGGGGTAGGAAAGAGACAGGACTGGGACAGGGGCAGAAGGGTCTGTGACCACTAAAGAACTCTCCCCTCAGAGCCAGGAGTGGACCCCAAGATTCCTGAGCCTCACCATTCCTCTGCTGTCAGCAAATATTTGCGAAACCTACTGGCAAAATGTATATAATTTCCCTCTAGGGGCCAGTCCACATAAAAGATGACAACCTACTAATGCAATCAGTTACCCTGTTTGCTCAAGTGGCAGAGATCTGTGCAATGATTCGATAGGCTCCAGCCTTGCCAATGTCCCATATGGGTGTTGATATGCTGCCACCCGGTGAGTTTGTTTTTTCAGGTTTCTTTTTTTGTTAAACTCAGGCAATTATACACAGAAACTACATTAGAACAACATTAATGTCCTGTGCATTGACATCCTGAATGAGGCAGGGATAATGTGGTAAAATAGTATGTGATAATGTAATTAAAGACTGGATTATAATGCACACACACACGGAGGTCAAATTAAGATTACACAAGCAACTTTAATTCTGGTATTTCCAAACTTTTGAAAGCCTGACTTTGCAACCTTACCGAATGTTCTTTTAATGTAGTAGATAAATATTTGGAACAAATATAGGAAATTGGCCAGCAGGCACCATAACACACAGAACACTGTAAAAGCAGGTGGGGTGGGCGGGTGAGGGAGGAGACAGAGAGAGAGAGAGGAGCAAAGTGTGTATTTCTTAACCTACAAAGGCCCAAACGTGGGACACGATGCTTGACAAAGACCAAAATGAGGACCAGAAAACAATCATTCGTGCAGGAAACTGAAAATGTGGTGGGCTCTTCTAGCAGGAATCACTCTCTCTACCTTGGATTCGTCAATCATTCCTGATGTAAATAGGACTTTCTGAGTTTATTTGTAATATAGGTAACTTTGGGACTAAAATGAATGACCTCCCTTCAAACAAAGGACACTTCAGAGCCATGGCACCTGGGAAAACACTTTTTAGGAGCAATGTTAAATCACCAGAGGTTTTATGTACTTGCTTCCTTAAGGGGCTGATCCAAAACCCTTTGAAATCAATGGAAATCTTTCCCTTGACTTCAGTGGACTCTGAATGAAGCCACATATGCTTAATAAATTGTCTGACTATGTGCATGTATTTAATAAAAATCTTGAATAAACACTCAACTTTCCTTTCAAGTGTACAACAGGATTGTAAGGAATGTTAGGCTGTTTTCTACCCTTTTATTCACACACACACACAAGAGTAGGAAAAAAATTCTTCTCACCATCAAATGATGTTCATACATCTATTTATTTATCCAAGAAAATAGCATTGGCAGGAATGGAATTTGTAAATCATTTAAAAAAAGTCGTTTTCTGATCGCATTGAAATAGAAACCATTCACATTTTTTCCTCCTCTCCCCATGATCCTTCTCTTGTTCATCCACTGGGGCTATAGAATTTGTGGCTATAATCTGCTGATCTCGTGTTTCCATGTTTTTCTCATGCTGGTGTGCAGTGTTTTGCCGCTAACACCCTCCTCGTTCCCTAAGCATACAAGTCATTACCAGTCTGGGACTGTTAACATTTGGTTATCAAACTCTGATCAGTTCCAAATGCATCTATGCCCCACAGCAGTGTTTCCATAATTCTTATCCATGAATTTTTCTCGGCATCTGTCATCATCAAAAGTAAGACCAAAATTTAAATATAAACAGCAAACAACATTCATTTCTGATGGCTGCAATGGTTGATCGCGTGCAATGTTTTCCTATTGGATGGACATAAATATGCACCAGATGGAAAGTCACCATGTGGTCCTTTGATACTGAGTGAATATGGGATGACATTAAGAAAATGAAAATTTAGGCTGAATATCAGAGAATCTATTAGCGGCTAATCTGGCATGTCTCGCACCCCCAGAAAGGGCATCTCGCACCCCTAGGGGGTGCGTGCACCCCAGGTTAAGAACCACTGTATTAGCCTATGGAATAATGATGGAAACCCGATCCCTTGGCACATTTTAAAATAGACTGGATGAAACACGAGACGCTGTGTTGTAGGGAACAATTCTGCACTGACGGGCATGACCTAACAGGCCTTTTCCGCTTGTGAAATCTATGATTCACCTCCTTTTTAGGGACTGGTGCAATAAAATCTTAGATTTCACTCAGGAGATACTCAAGTGATTCATAGCTAAAACAGAGGCAGACTGAATTTGTTATCATTGGACAGTAGTCACTGTTACTAGTGACTAGAGCTGGCTGTAATTTTTCAGTTGAATTTTTTTTTCCAACCAAAAAGGACAGTGCTGGTGAAATGTGTCCTGAAAATGGTTCAATTTCCACTAAATTGTCAATGAAAAAAATTCACACAAAAAATTCTCATTTGGCTTCATTTCTAACTGAAGTTTTCGTTTCACTTTGATTTCTGAAAACCAAGACAAAATGCAAATCTAAAATCTGAAATGTACCAAACATTTGTTTTGATTTTTTTTTTTGGGGGTCAAAAACTTGACATTTTCCACGATCCATTTAAAGACAAGGTCTTTGTATTTGACATTTTTGCTGAAATAAAATGAGATTTTTCAACCAGCTCTCCTGTGCCATGCAATAGTCTATTACTGGTGAAGAATGGATGTCAGACCCTTTCTGCACGATTGCCTTCAGTTCATCACTCATCAGCACACAGCACAATCAACCAGAGAAGGTGCAGAGAAGGGCTACTGTGATGATCAGGGGAACGGAGAGCCTACCCTATGAGAAGAGACTTAAGGGCTTGGTTTTTTTCTGGCTAAACAAGCCAAAGGCTGAAGGAAGATATGATTGCTCTCTATAAATAAATCAAAGGGATAAACACCAGTGAGGGAGAAGAGTTATTAAAGGGCCACTGCCGGCTCAAGAACAAATGGATATAAACTGGCCATCAATAAGTTTAGGCTTGACATTAGATAAAGGTTTCTAACCATCAGAGGAGTGAACTTCTGCAACAGCCTTCCAAGGGGAGTCGGGGGGAAACAAAACCTAACTTGTTTTAAAGCTCAGCTTGATAAGTTTGAGGGGTGGTATGATGAGTGTCTGCAATGGCATATGGCCCACCTGTGATTGCGATTAGCAAATATCTCCAAACGGCTGGAGATGGGACACTAGATGGGGAGATCTCCGAGTTATTACAGAAAATTCTCTCTCAGGTGTCTAGCTGGTGAGTCTTGCCCACATGCTGAGGGTCTAACTGATTGTTGTATTTGAGGTCGGGAAGAAATTTTACACCAGGTCAGATTGGCAGGGACCCTGGGGTTTTTTGCTTTCCTTTGCAGCATGGGGCACGGGTCACTTGGTGGTTTGAATTAGAGTAAATGGTGGATTCTCTGTAACTTGAAGTCTTTAAATCAAGATTTGAGGACTTCAGTAAGTCAGCCAGAGGTTATGGGTCTACTACAGGAGTGGCAAGCTGAAGACTATTGCTATTAGCAATCTATCTACAAAAGAGATAGCATCACCTCCCCCTTCCTCAGTATGCAGTGGTCCGCAGTATTTCCACTAGAGCTTGAGAATTCTTCCTCACCAGCACCTCACATGCATTCCCCTACTTTAACCTTCTCACCTTCAGTTTCTCACAGTGCAGCCAGCATCTTTTTAGCCAGGGGAGTGATTAGGAGAGTCCATGTCACTCCTTCCATTAACCACTGGGGCGGGAAAGTTGCTTTCGAGCAACACTCACTCCTGCGTATAGCAGTCCTGCCTCTGAGCCCCTCCTGGCTCCAGCCCCGGAGCACCCACGGAGTCGGCGCCTATTGAACAGGGTGTTGGATCCCTGCCCATCCTGGCTAATAGACATTGCTGGACCTATCCTCCATGTACTTATCTAGTTCTTATTGGAACCCTGTTATAGTTTTGGCCTTCACGACATCCCCTGGAAGAGAGTTCCACAGGTTGGCTGTGAAGAAATAATAGTATTTTGTTTTAAATCTTCTGCCTATTAATTTCATTGGGTGACCCTTTAGTTCTTGTGTTATGTGAAGGAATAAATAACATTTCCTTATTCAATTTTTCCACACCATTCATGATTTCATAGACCTCTATCATATGCCCCCTTAGTCATCTCTTTTCCAAGCTGAAAAGTCCCAGTCTTTTTAATCTCTCCTTATACAGAAGGTGTTCATACCCTTAATTATTTCTGTTGCCCTTCTCCGTACCTTTTCCAAATCCAATATATCTTTTTTGAGATGGGGTGACCAAATCTGCACGCGCTATTCAATATGTCGGCGTACCATGGATTTATATAGAGGCAATATGATATTTTTCTCTTATTATCTATCCCTCTCCTAATGATTCCCAATATTCTGTTAGCTTTTTTAATTGCCACTGCACATTGAGCGGATGTTTTCAGAGAACTATCCACAATGACTCCAAGAGCTCTTTATTGACCGGTTCAGCTAATTTAGACCCCATCATTTTGTATGTATTGTTGGGTTATATTTTGCCAAGTGCATTACTTTGCATTTATCCACATTGAATTTCTTCTGCCATTGTGTTGCCCAGTCACCCAGTTTTGTGAGTTCCCTTTGTAGCTCTTCGCAGTCTGCTTTGGACTTAACTATCTTGAGTAATTTTGTATCATCTGCAAATTTTACCACCTGACTGCATATCCTGTTTTCCAGATCATTTATGAATATGTTGAATATTCTCCATTCTCACCTTTTATTCCTATCCTTTGTTTCCTATCTTTTAACTGAAGTGCCTGGCAGTGCTTTCAGGATCATCTAAGAATCCTTAATTTACTTTAATGATAAGCCTTTTGTTATCTTAATCACCCTGCCTCTGTTTATAAACAAACTCCCTCCCAGCTGCCAAACTCATCACACTCAAGTTGTTACAGTTAAGAGCTCCATCTGGGGCTAGGGTGAGTAGACCTCCCCTATGAAACTCGGGGGCGGACTAGAACCCTTCCCTGCCCCCTTTAAATGGCCTCCCAGGGGCCAGCATTCCATTCCAGGAGTGGAATTTAGGTCTTTTATGTGCAATGCAGAGCAGTGATATGGTTGGCTGGGTTCACAGAGAAGATTCCACTAATGTTTTTTAAAGGGCCTTTTCAAGGCATATTTTGTCAATTAAACATTGTTTTTCACCCACTGCTTGTAAGAGCCCTATTGAAGCTAAAAGCTAAGTTCTGTTTGCCCTGATTCTGTGACCTGGCCGCATGCCACAGCAGCGATGGGATCAATTGGCCAGCATGCCTGTTTCAGTAAAAACAACGAGGGGTCCTTGTGGCACCTTAGAGACTAACAAATTTATTTGGGTATAAGCTTTCGTGGGCTAGAACCTACTTCATCAGATGCATGGAGTGGAAAATACAGGAGCAGGTATAAATACATGAAAGGATGGGAGTTGCCTTACCAAGTGTGAGGTCAGCCTTATGCCCAAATAAATGTGTTAGTCTCTAAGGTGCCACAAGGACTCCTCGTTGTTTTTGCTGATACAGACTAACAGGGCTACCACTCTGAAACCTGTTTCAGTAAGAAGCAGCATGGTGGCCTCTGGTGGTGAATGTGTGCATAGACAAAAGGCTGAAATTCAGCCCTCGGAAAGAAACTGCAGGTTAGCAAATATAAATTAGGCTCCATCCTACTGCTTCCTGCCCAGTAAAAAAACCCAAAATATCCAAAACCGCTCACGACAGGCCTCAGATATACCAGCGCCAGCAAGAACAATGCCCCAGTGTAACCAGCTGCACCTGTTACAGCCAGCAAGGACAAAAGCTAATGGCCACTTACTCCAGAAGAAACAAGGAATGTGTAATGCAGCGTGCTTAGAATAAGGCACTCGGCTAAGCCCTCTCCTACCCCAATACTCTGCTGTTATTTTTGAATCTTCCTGCCCCTTCTGGAATAGTTTGCTGAGATCCAAGCACTAAAATCGAAGCACTGCTGCTGGCAAGAGCACACAGGAACTGGAGTGCTAGATCATTACTGCAGCATCATACATGTAGGGCTAGATTCTCAGATAAGTTGGCATAGCTCCTCAAGTCAAAGGAGCTACCACAGATTTACACCAACTGAGAAACTGGCCCATAATTTATATCTATGTATCTCTATATATGTAAATACACACACACACACACACACACACACACGATATAACCCTAGTATCCTATGTATATTATGTCTATATGAGGGCTTTGCATCATATTTGTGTGCAGCTTTAACCAACCCAGACTTAGTTCTTAAAAAAATTATTACTGGAAAATAACATTGGACATGATTTGTCTTGGAACCTAAGTGTGAATGACCAGATATACCGTGGGGCTTGCCATTCTTACCCTATTCTCAGCACAAACATACTCGAGATACTGCAAGAAAAGCAGCTTTGCAGTGTTGTGCATTATAAATTGACAGTGACTTGATCTTTCTGTGCCATTTAGAGGAGAGAGCAGCAGAGAGGCTGCGTGGCTGGCAGGAAAAGGGAGAACTGAGCAGAAAAGAGACGCGAAAGAGAGAGCGGTTGACATTAAATTAACTACTAGATATTATGGACCGGATTCTGATTTCACTTACCCTGGTATAATTCCACTGATTTCTGTGGCGTTACTCCTGATTTACACCAATAGGAAATCAGAATCAGACCCAATGTAAGGCATACCTACAAACTAGAATCTATGAGAAGACAGAGTCCCTGGTCCCTGGCACTCAAATCCTGGGAGGTGCTGAGCATCTGAAACTCCTGCTGAAGTCAGTGGAAGCTGCAAGTGCTCACTAGCTGCTCAGCACCCCTCAGGATTTAGCCCCATATATATAAAACATACACACTAAAAAAAATAGTTTCTTTGAAAAAGCACAACCCCCAACAAATGCAGAGTTTAGAGGGCATATTGGCATTTGAACAGCAGTATTGGCCCAAAGCTCCAAAGACCAACCCCCATGTCTGAGTGCAGCCCGAGCTTACATTGCCTGCCTCTTATGACAGTTACATGCTGTCTTCAGCTCACATGGTCTCGTCACTAGAGCTGTAGTTTCAGTGCTTGTATGACACGAGTGGTGGAGCACATTATCCCTAGTGGCTGGAAGGGCTGCAGTCATTGAAGAGACGGCTAAGGCAAATCAAGAGATGGGCGTAATAGTTACATTTCAAGCATCCTTCCTTCCTGTGGATTTTTGGCCTTCTGTTGCCACATTCCCAAGATCAGATGGCCCCTGTCTTTGGAACTAAAAGAGGGACCCAAGAGCAATAGATCCAGCACCACATCAGCACACAGCATCTTCTCTCCCTCTCCCCTGAGCTTGCTTAGCACAGGTTTAGAAATCCTCCCTTATCCCTTCTGGCAGAAGCTCTGTCCTTGTGTTCTCCAATTGCATTTAGGAGGCCTGATCCTTGGAGGACCTTTGCCCCTTCATCCCTGCCCATCAGCAGTTACAGGGGACCAAGGCAGAGGGTATGCCAATATCTTTAGCCCCCTGGATGTTATGAAGGCCATCGTCAAAGAAGATGTGGGGTTGGATCTGGGAGAGGAGAGGGCCCTTGGGAGCCCCGTCCATGAAGAAGGCCTCGTCAATCGCCAGCCCCCATTCCCGGAGGGTCTTGATAGCACGGATGCCCATATCCCGGCCGCTGCGGGCAGTCACCAAGTAGGTGCGAATAGGGGAATTCTCCTGGCTGAACTTCTTGCGCATCTTCCCAAGATGCATGGCAAATGCCTTCAATGGACCCTGGAAACCACACAGGGATTAGAGGTTGGGAGTACACGAAGAGGGGTTAATTTCACCTTTGCACAAAAATAGCCAGAAAAGAGAGATCAAGGAAGATGGAACGATTTCTCACAGAGGCTAGGGATGTAGATTCCTTACAACTGCAGATCTCGGACTTGTCCAGTGCCTGGACCACAATTAACTAGAGGGATGGTCTCATGGACACTTCCCCACCCATCAATCATAAAACATCCCTGTAGCAATGACAGCAATTGCTTACATGGAAACGTGACTTTAGGAAAGCAGTTTATGCTTTGAATAGCATAAACCCGTCATAAACCTGAATAGCATGATGTAGGGAGCCAACACTGTGCCACCAGTCAGCTGTCCTCCGGCAAGTGGTCGGCAGAACACCAGTGGTCTGTGAACTGTGCCATAGTGTGAACTGTGTAGTAGCACAGTGGGTTAGTGCTCTAACCCTTCACTTTTGAAGACTTGATGCAAACCCCAAGTAGGTCAGAAATGGAAATGAATGTTGTGACCTTATTTCAGTCCCAAGTGAGCAGATGGACACATTCCAAAAGGCAGCACCACAAAAATAGGACCAGTTGATTGTGACAAAGGACAGTGAATTTGCTAATAAAGGTTTGAAGACTGGGAAGAGGGTTAGAAATAGAGCAAATATTCACAGGCGGACCATCTGATTTCAGAGCAAGGCTAGTGTCACAAACCTCATCCACAGGAGATGAGACCTATGGCCTGTTACAGCATTCACTGAAACCAACGGGGGACTCTCCAATGCCTTCAGTGGGGTGTTGGATCAGGCCAAAGCAGTCAATGTATAGCCAGAGGCCACCCATGAATGTTTGTGCATATTCTGCTGCAAGGGGCTAATGGTGAAACCCTAGCAGGAGGGCCCACTCACTGGTCACTGTGGGTGAGTGTAACACAACCAGACTGAGCAGCTTAGAAGCAAGTGTAGGGACTGGGAAGCCCATTAAGGCAGGGCAAGCTAACATACCTCTCCCATGGGCATGGCTTCCATTGCCTTCTCATACTCCAGAGCCCCCGACAGCCCCTTCTCTCGAAAAACCCGGTCTGTCTCATCGGAGAAGAGCACGGCATCCCCATCAAACACCACTCGCAGTTGGGTGCTGGGGGTCTGCACCTCCTGCTGGAAGATGAGAGCCGCTGACACTCCTGTGGGACAGAAAGAAGTGTCACTGCCCGGCTGAGAATGGGAACCAGAGAGACTGTGTCCACGCTCCAGTGAGGGCCCCAGAGTACGAGTCCTGGCTGCCTGGTGATGCTGCTCAGCAGGGCATCCCCATGCGGCAGCCAGTGGAGCCACACAAAAACTTTGTGCTTGCATACAATGGAGGACAGGTTGGGGAGCAGTCAGCATAGGCATAGCTTCCTCCGGGAAATTGTTACAACCTCATCCAATGCCCACTGACATCCATGGAAAGACTGCCACTGACTTCAATGGGCTTTGGGTCAGGCCCTCGCAGCTTCGGGTTCCCCAAGTGAAAAGAGATGATAGATCTCCAAATAGGGCTCATCTGGCAGAGCCATTCTGGGGGTGGGAAGGAGAAGCAATGCTCAGATGTCACTGTTTGGAGACACCTCCGTAGGTGATGTGGGAAGTGTCGTTTGCTGCACCTATGCACCATGTACACCCAGCACTCTCCTGCCTGTGCTTACCCTACCCTGCCAAACCCAGACATGCTCACTTGGTGCAGCTGGTGAAACTGGCTGGCACCTCCACTATATTCTTCTATGCACCTGGCCTAATGCTGGCCCTCTTCCTGCACTGGAGAAAAGGGGTTCTCTGCCCACTCTCACATACTGGGATTATAGCCAGGAAATGGGGTTTAAACCAGGAATGTTACTCAGTCAGGCAGCTTTAGGGTTTTACTTCACTGCAAAGAAGAGATTTCTCGTTCAGACGTAAGTTGCTTGTGGATTGTGTTGTTTGCCTGAATGAAGGAACCTCGACAGCTGGGCGAGGTCCCAGTCAAACCAGAAATGCTCATGAAAAAGAGACTCTGGTCCTGAAAGTCCTTGAAAAGACTCCTACACCCTGACTGAGGTTAAGCGCATGCTTATGTTCATCCCCATTCAGGAAAGCACTTCAGCATATGCTTAATTTTAAGTGAATCACAAAAAGCAAATTTCCAATTTATAATTATAGTGCTCTGCAAACCTGATTCTAACAGCAACTCATTCAATCCGGGAGCAGGAACAGCTTGAATCTCCAATACTGGATCCTCGTAATGACCAACTTGTGGCCGAATTCATGAGCAACAATTATTCACACAAACTATATAATTTAGAATAATGAATACATCTGAGAAAACCCATGGTCTGTTTGTGGGTATCTGGTAAACAGAAAGAGACTAAACTCTTCAGCAACAGGTGAATTATGAATTACTTGCCCAGTTGCACCGGAGACCTGCTAGTTCATTTGACGTGCACCATCAAACAGTTACAAGATGGTTATGTGTGACTTCTAGACACTGCTGAACTGTTAGGTTCTGAATTGTTTCCAGGCTGAGACGTAATGTGTCAAGATCGGCCCAGAACCACTTCTCTGAATCGAGTAATAAACCCCTCTGAAAAAGCAAGTCTTGACATAACTTCATCTTGGGGCTAATGCGGGGAGGCGGTGTAGGGCCCAGGTGTAAGAATGAAATCCCAGACTGGGTGAGGGAGGAGAGGGAGAAAGCACACCTCGCTGGAGTGCATTGCACACGTCCGTCCTGTCGGCCGAGAGGAAGAGCTTGACATTATGGGATTTCAAGTACTGGGTGGAATCTTCATCGCTGACAAAGCAAAACTTGGAAATCTCCAAACCTTAACGTCAGAAAGAGTAAATGAAATCAAATTAATACCTAGCTCTTACACAGCGCTTCTCATCCGTGGATCTCAATGTGTTTTACAGATGAGGTCAATATCATTATCCCCACTTGATGGGAAAGCCGAGGCACCAAGCAGGGAAATGACTTGCCCAAGATCACCCAGCAAACCTGTGGCTGAAAAGCTATCTTTAATTTCTATTTCCAGCCTGCTTTGTGCTCCAGCCCACACCCTGACATAGCGCTCCCTACATCTCCTGCCATGGCCGACACACCCTAATGCAGTGTCCCTTTGAGCAACTGATGTCATGACCCTGCCAGGACAACAGCTGCTCCAGATATCAGTGCAATACCCCCATCCTGCTGCCTTACACTTATGCAGTGACCCTCAGCACAGCCACCATTATCTTTCCTCCCCACCTCAACACAATGTCCCTCACAATGTTAAATCTTCACTCCTTATCTCCCACATTCATGCAACATCATTCTCAGGTTGCCAGCCATTTCCAGCAACATCCCCTTCACTTCGTTCCCTTTTTGTGCTACCATCCCACACATAGGCTGGGTCCTTCCCCTTCCATACCACCTGTCCCCAGACTGGTGTGTATCCCCCCGGACCCACCTCCTCATCTATTTCACAGCAGTCTCTGGAGGACCGGATGACAGTTTTCCCCCATTCACTGAATGTGGGCTGACTTCAAATGAGAGGTGGGATCTCCTTACCATGTTGCTTAGCACTATTGACGATGCGCATGCCACTCTCTGGGCTGTTGTTGGAGAGGATGATGACATCAAAGAGGCCCTTCTCCTCTGGGTTTCTCTCCAGGAGTTTCTCATTCACAAACTGCACAGCCTGGATGAAGCAGCCGGAGACACGACACTGTTTTACAAAGGGCTGTTCTCTGAGTTGTATACTCACAAATGTACCCACAATCTGCTGCCACACAATTTCCAGCACTCCTCCCCCGCATCCAGGAGACAGAATCGCTCTTGCTGGTGTAGGGAAATGTAGAAGACAGTGGCCTTCTGCACCCAACGGGGAACCACTCAAAGAAGGGCAGACAAAAGCATTGCCATGTACTTTCCTTCAGGAATTCTGTTGGTGGGGGGGATGGCTTTAACTTGCCCTAGGGCATTACAGGAGTCCTGCAGTGGATAGGCTAACATTAGTGTGTCCCCTGATTGTTCTAGCCGTGTCCCCTCCATGCAGGGCCCCTTTATGCAGAGGGGAGATTGCTGCCTTTCCACCGCCAACAGCCCTGACCCTGGGCTTAATCCAGAAGAGGCCAAATTTAACAGTGGCCTATTGGTTGTCATAGTTACTCTCTCAGTAATTTGGTTTTGGTACTTTATGCCTCTGGTTAAACCGAAGTACTCCACCCCTTCTGGGGTAATGAGAGTCCAACGTTGCTCCCAGTCTCATTCCTTGGATCACAGCCCTCCCTTAAGGGTCTGTTACTCTCCTCTCCTCCCTCGGGTACGACAGCAACGCCCCCTGCTCTGTTGCTCCCTCTGACTCAGCTGAGTTTGTGTCCTCTCTCTTCTGCAAGGCCCTCGACAGAGAAGCAGGTGTCAGCTCCAACCACAAACTCTGGCCCCGCTTCACTTCCCCTTTCATGCCACTTCCTTCGCTCTGCAACAGGCATCCCCTCATTGGAGTGATTCACCCCACCCTCTGGCTGTCTTCCCTTGGGCCTCTTCCCAGGTCCTTTGACCAGAGAGACCTGGAGCTCTTGCCCTTTTCCAAGTGTCTCTCTCTTTCTCCTAGTGGGGAGACGAACAGCAAGTTTTATTCTCTCCCCAGTATCTCTCACACTGATGAAAAGGGACCTCCTGCTATCCTTACCCCTTTCCCAGCATGTGTTGCGGCATGGCCTACAGCTCCCCTCAGCCATGGGAATGACAGGTCCCCAGATCCCTTATTCTGGGTCACATCCTTTTCCGTCAACATATGTCTGGCCTGAATTTAGCCTATTTTGTCTATTATATGTAGTCTATTATATATGCACTAAATATATATAATTCAACTTGCCTACCCACTTTCAGATGTCACCAACCTCTGCTGGTGTCATCTTCCCTCCAAATTGCTGCTATGTCCTTGCTCAAGAAGTCACTTCATGGTGCTGATGTTGCTCTGTCTCTAACCTTCCCTCTTTCTAAAGTAAGGTTTCTAGGATGGTTGTGGTGAGGAAACTAGTGTCATTTGGAGTCCATAGTTTTCCTTGATTCCTTACAGTTTGTCTCCATCCTGGGTATGGCAGGAAGGCTGGTATTTATGCTTTAAACACTAAATAATTTTTTAAAATACCATAGTGATGTGGTGCCATCCAAGTTGGCCACCGTCAGTTTTGGAATGGTGCCTGATGGTTTATGTGTCCGCAATGTATCCCTACACAAAACAGAACAACACACAACTCACGTGTATATTTCATTCTTCCAACTGAGGGCCAAGAGTCACACTCCTATGCATGTCTGAGGAAGGCACCTCACTTTGACTGCAGCAAAGACCACACCTTATACTGATAAGAGCTAAGGCTGGAAGCATCTTGACCTCACAAGAGCCGAGATCTCACCTGGCTATGGGCAAAGGCCCAGACCTTCAAAGGTATTTAGGTGTCTAAAACTCTCACTGATTTTAATGGGAGGTGGGCACCTAAATACCTTTGAGAATCTGGGCCGAAGCATCTCACTTGGATGAAAGCAGAGGCCATACCTCACCATGAGTGAGGCACCACCCTTTGCCTTCGTCAGGGAGAGATGCCCCAGCCAAAGAGCTTGACGGAACTGAAGGCTGAACTTTGCCATGGACCAAGTTTCACACACATCTTGATGAGAGTGGGGGCCATTGCTGGCATCTCACCTGAATGAAAGCGAAGGCTGTACCTTGCTCCAAGGGCTTATCCTCATTGACTTGCTGATACTTCACATACTCTTCCTTGCCCTTTGTCAGGAACAGCTGATGCTCCTCCTCCAGGTTGAAGATGGCCCTGGTTGTCACGGCAATGACCAGCGCCTCATTTGGGTCTTTCTGCGGTGGGCAGTGGGAGATCCAAAAAGAAGAGAGGGGTGGATTTAAAGAAAGAGATGGCAATGATCAATCGGGAGAGGGTGCTGCAAAGGAGCAGTGGGAGCTGCAGGCTCTGACATTATCTCCCTTCTCCCACACACTTCCTGGGGTCCTAAATACAACCACCTGAGTGAGCCTTGCAATTGCCCCCACCTCCCACCACAGGCAGCCAATCAGTGCAGAGGTGGGGCCGTTCAGTGCCAAGACTTGAGCAGGCACAGTGATTGACCACTTCCGTCCAGCCGATCTTTAAAGCACCACCAGTGTCACAGTGGTGCTACACACCTTCCCTCACCTGTGGGTGTTGTCTGCGAGCTGGTGGGTGGACACTGACAGCGCACTTTCCCAGTTAGTGGAGTCCCCCATTCAGAACCTTGATGGTGTGTTTAAATCTTACACATTACAGCAGCTGGGACAAAGTTTGTTTCAGGTGGAAGTTACTGGATGAACGGAGCTGTACACTGGGGTCAGACCAGGCAGGAATAGATGTGGGATAGGACACCTATTCTACCAACAGCTCACTTGTTACATATATTCGTTGACCAGGATGAATTAAGGCATGACACCTGAGATTCAAACCCCACCGTGGCAGCTGTGAGCTTTGGATAGCATGACACACACTTGATTGTTGCTGGCCCTGCACAATCCAGGGAAGAGAGGGACCTAGGGAGAGAGATGCACCCTGGGTCTATGATGTTCACTCTCAACCCCTCAGGTCACAAAAGATAGGGCAGGCAAAGGTTGGAGGTCATGGCCCTCCCAATTTGGCAGCATGCATGACATATACTGTTGTCTGACTGCAACAGTTTTGGGCAGCTGCGCCATAATTTTGGCTGATCTGGACACAGTATAGCCTCATTCCACTACTTGTGCAGAGCTGTAAATTCCAACAGAGGTGACACCATCCACGGTTTCCTGCCAACACAGATTAGCTTCACTGCACATCACCAGCCCCACCTCCCTTCACAGGCATTTTTCACCCCAGTTTGTCTCCACTCTTGCAAGAATAATAAAAAGTCAATAATGTTCTTCATGGATGCTACCACTTGTGAGTTTTCATTTCAGCCACTGCAAAGGCAGGTTTTTCCAAACAAATCAGTCTCACCCTCTCTTTATATAACCGGTGGTTCAACCCTGTGATGTTTCCCCACACAGTGCTCCTATAACTTCATTGGGAGCTGCAGCTGCTCAGTAGTTCTGAAAACCAATCTGCTTTTATTTAGGTGCCTGAAAATAGGGATTCTTTAGTTCCCCTGGCATGAACATTTTAGCTCCAAAATTGAAATCAGAAGTAGATTTTAGGAGTTCCTAGCTCCCATTACTGTGCTCAGATCCCTAGATCTTGTTTCTCTTTGTTGGTGGATTTTGGAATATCACACTGAAGATAAGCGCTTGAAATATGAAATATAAGGTGGTCTAACAAATAACTTCTTACCTGTTTCACATTGGTGTTTATAACTGTGCTTTCAGCCTCTGCCATCTTCTATCTCCGACCTCAAACAACAGAAAATAAATTATTAAACTTTGACTACTATGGGCTAGGCTGCCTACCTGGACTTGATCTCCCATGATGCACTGTTTGCAGTAATCAACCATAAAATATTCAGCACTTTCATTACTAAAAAGTCAATAACTTTGTTATGATTTCACTGGGCAAACATGTTTCACTGCAAGAGTTTCATTTTATAGGTCTCCTGCCAAAGCTGAGAGTACTGCAACAGAACAGAGCTGTCCAAAAAACAGTTTGCATCCAATTCATTAAACAGGGTTGTTATTATTATCATTGGTATTTGTTATTTGTGTTACTGTAGCACCAAGGAGCCCAGTCAAGGGCAAGGGCACCAATGACTGGAGGATAGCTAATGTGACGCCAATTTTTAAAAAGGGCTCCAGAGGTGATCCCGGCAATTACAGGCTGGTAAGCCTGACTTCAGTACCGGGCAAACTGGTTGAAACTATAGCAAAGAACAAAATTGTTAGATGAGCATAATTTTGTTGGGGAAGAGTCAACATGGTCTTTGTAAAGGGAAATCATGCCTCACTAATCTACTAGAATTCTTTGAGAGGGTCAACAAGCATGTGGACAAGGGGGATCCAGTGGATATTGTGTACTTAGATTTTCAGAAAGCCTTTGAAAGGGTCCCTCATCAAAGGGGCTTAACATAAGAATGGCCCTACTGGGTCAGACCAAGGGTCCATCTAGCCCAGTATCCTGTCTTCTGACAGTGGCCAGTGCCAGGTGCCCCAGAGGGAATGAACAGAACAGGTAATCATCAAGTGATCCATCGCCTGTCGCTCATTCCCAGCTTCTGGTAAACAGAGGCTAGGGACACCATTCCTGCCCATCCTGGCTAATAGCCATTGATGAACTTATCCTCCATGAATTTATCTAGTTCTTTTTTTGAACGCTGTTATGGTCTTGGACTTCACAACATCCTCTGGCAAGGAGTTCCACAGGTTGACTGTGCGTTATGTGAAGAAATACTTCCTTTGTTTGTTTTAAACCTGCTGCCTATTAATTTCATTTGGTGACCCCTAGTTCTTGTGTTATGAGAATTAGTAAACAACACTATCTTATCTACTTTCTCTACACCAGTCAGAATTTTATAGACCTCAATCATATCTCCCCTTAGCCGTCTTTTTTCCAAGCTGAAAAGTCCCAGTCTGATTAATCACTCCTCATATGGAAGCCGTTTCATACCCCTAATCATTTTTGTTGTCCTTTTCTGACCCTTTTCCAATATATCTTTTTTTGAGATGGGGCGACCACATCTGCACACAGTATTTAAGATGTGGGCATACCATGGATTTATATAGAGGCAACATGATATGTTCTGTCCTATTATCTATCCCTTTCTTAATTATTCCCAGCATTCTGTTTGCTTTTTTGACTGCCTCTGCACATTGAGTGGATGTTTTCAGAGATGACTCCAAGATCTCTTTCTTGAGTGGTAACAGCTAATTTAGACCACATCCTTTTATATGTATAGTTGGGATTGTGCTTTCCAATGTGCATTACTTTGCATTTATCAACATTAAATTTCATCTGCCATTTTGTTGTCCAGTCACCCAGTTTTGAGAGATCCCTTTGTAGCTCTTCGCAGTCTGCCTGGGTCTTAACTATCTTTAGTAATTTTGTATCATCTGCAAATTTTGTATCATCTGCAAATTGCTTAAGCAAAGTAAGCTATCATGGGATAAGAGGGAAGGTCCTCTCATGGACTGATAACTGGTTAAAATATAGGAAACAAAGAGTAGGAATAAATGCAGCAAAGAATCCTGTGGCACCTTATAGACTAACAGACGTTTTGCAGCAGGAGCTTTCGTGGGTGAATACCCACTTCTTCGGATGCAAGTAGTGGAAGTATTCACCCACGAAAGCTCATGCTGCAAAACGTCTGTTAGTCTATAAGGTGCCACAGGATTCTTTGCTGCTTTTACAGATCCAGACTAACACGGCTACCCCTCTGATAGGAATAAATGGTCAGTTTTCAGAATGGAGAGAGGTAAATAGTGGTGTCTCCCAGAGCCTATACCGAGACCAGTACTATTCAACATATTCATAAATGATCTGGAAAAAGGGGTAAACAGTGAGGTGACAAAATTTACAGATGATACAAAACGACTCAAGATAGCTAAGTCCCAGGCAGACTGCGGAGAGCTACAAAAGAATCTCTCAAAACTGGGTGACTGGATAACAAAATGGCAGATGAAATTCAATGTTGATAAAAGCGAAGTAGTGCACATTGGAAAACATAATTCCAACTATACACAGAAAATCATGAGGTCTAAATTGGCTGTTCTTATGTTTTTGTAGGTATCAAAGCAAAGGGAGATTTTAAGGGGCTAATGTGGTGGTTTCATTAATTTGGATGGTTGCCATGCATACACAGCTAGTTACATGGTGTCTCTAGACTGCAGAGGTTTAGATCATGGCATATTTTTGGGATTTAAATTATTTTTGGGATTTAAATTTAGTGGTCTGTACAACCCAAGTGGTTTGTGGGTTGTTGTTATATATGCCTACTTGTGAATAAACCACAACTCAGTGCTTGAGCTCCACCCTAGCTGTGCATATTCCTCTATAACTCCCTCTGGTGAGTCAGAGAAAATAACTTGTCAGGTATGAGGTACATTCAGGTCTACAATCAATGGTGGTCAAGGAGAAAGTCTCTAGCTCAGTGGCTCTCAACCTTTTCAGACTACTGTACCCTTTTCCAGACTTTGATTTGTCTTGTGTACCGAGTGGCGCTGCAACATTTTTAATAGTGGGAGTGCTGAAAGCCAGACCCCTTCCCCCTGTCCAGCCCCCAGAGCTGAGGCTGGGAGTAAAGCCCCGTGCATGGAGTGGCAACCGGGACCCTGGGCCGGCAACCAGGACCCCAGGCGCGGGGTGGCAGCAGAGACTTGGGCGCACGGGGCGACAGCCAGGACCCCGGGCGTAGGGTGGCAGCCGGGACCCCGGGCGCAGGGTGGCAGCCGGGACCCCGGGCGCAGGGCTGGCAGCAGAGCCCTGGGCGGCAGCCGGGACCCCGGGCGCAGGGCCGGCAGCAGAGCCCTGGGCGGCAGCCGGGACCCCGGGTGTGTGGGGCCAGCAGCCGAGAGTGCTGCAGCGCACCCTGCACCTCTAGTTCCCGCGCCTATGTGTGTACTCCCAAGTTTCTTCTCACTTAAAAACTCACAAAATCAGAGATAAAAACACAAAAGTGTCACAGCACACTACTACTGAAAAATTGCTGACTTTCTCATTTTTACCATAGAATTATAAAATAAATCAATTAGAATATAAATATTGTACTTACATTTCAGTGTATAGTATATAGAGCAGTATAAACAAATCATTGTCTATGACATTTTAGTTTGAACTGACATCGCTAGTGCTTTTTATGTAGCCTGTAGTAAAACTAGGCAAATATCTAGATGAGTTGATGTACCCCCTGGAAGACCTCTGCATACCCCCATGGGTACATGTACCCATCCTTGAGAACCACTGCTCTAGCTTAACCAGAATGGTACATTCTCTCAGGTACTGTGGATGCTGGAGGGTGCACATAACCCATTGGGTTGGCTCTCATGTTGATCATGAATTGTATGTCTGAGTACCACTGTCCTCTAATAGATGGGATACAGCAGACCAGCATAGGGGTATATCAAATAGCTCCAGCTCTCACAACTCTTGGAGGAGAAACCTGGGCTGAAGCCAAAGGCGGTGAATCCTATTCTCTATGGCACATGTAAACTAGGGTGACCAGGTGTTCCAATTTTATAGGGACAGTCCCGATATTTGGGGCTTTTTCTTATATAGGCTCCTATTACCCCTCACTCCCTGTTCCGATTTTTCACACTTGCTGTCTGGTCACCCTAATGTAAACAGCCACTGAAACCCAGTGTTTTATGTGCACACCATGGATTGGTACAAGGCACATAGGCAAGAGCTGCCATTTTTGATGTTACGACAGCATGGGAGGCTGCTGAATGCTGGAGGGAGATGCCCATTAGAAGTTGGATTTGTCCGTGCGCACACATGCATTTGCTGGGGAATTAAATCAATCCTCCCATTATAATGTAGAAGGAATATTGTTATAAACATGTAGCAGCAAGAGAGGTTTCCCACCACTGAGCTTCACCCAAGCAGGCAACTTGGGTCTAACCACATCAGCTGAAAAGGAAAGAGAAATGAACCAGAAGAAACAGATCGATGTTCCCCTTCCAGCAGCTGAACTGAAGCAACAATAGGGCCCTTTAGGCCAAGCCTACACTTAAAAATTAGATTGACCTAGCTACATAGCTCAGGGCTGTGAAAAATATTGTGCCCTGTACGACATAGTTAGGTCGACCTACCCCTCATTGTAGGCATAGCTAGGTCAATGTAAAATCCTTTCCATCAATGTTGGAAGTGTCTATATCACCGAGACACAGCTGCAGCACCCTAGCTGTGCCACTGTAATGGCCGTAGTGTAGGCATACCCTTAGCGTCTGTGATGTTTCTTTGTTCTTGCAAGTGATGCTGGACTTTGCCTCTGTCCCCCTACCATCCTTGGTCTGATTGTTCTCCTGCATAAAACTAAGTTTGCTTAATTTCCATGTTCCTGTCCTACTACACACAACCAGGGGCATTGGAACAATTTTTATAGCAGGGGTGCTGAAAGTCATTGAACAAAGCTGTAAACCCCTTCCTTGTATATGATGGAAACCACTTCAAGCCGCAGCCCCAGCACCCCTAGTTCCAGCACCCCTGCACACACACACAAACACACAGACCAGCTTGGAAACTAATTCACTCTTACTTGGGAAAAAGCATCTTTCTTACAGACTGCCCTCAGGACAACATGCAAGAGCTGTCTATAGACACATACAAGCCAAACTCACTGTGTGTGCTCCCTCCACTCTCCAGTGCAGCTTGTTGCAGCAGTGGCAGCAGCATCCAATTTTTAAAAAAAAGATACTGCCTCACCTTTTATATTTCCCATCCCCTGGCAGGAAGCAGAAAGGAATGTGGCAGTGCCCATGCTCAGAGAAGCCACGCAGCATGCTGGGATTCGTAGTCATCTCTGCAGCCTGGCATCCTCTCTGCAATGCAAACAGGAAGAGTTAGACTTCATTTCCCAGGCTGCGCAGCATGGCAGGCTGCCAGGCTGTGGGGAGAGCTTTTAGTCTTTAGGGTGGATCCCAGGACACTCCTCTGGTAATGACAGGTTCCGGGCACAGCCAAGCTACTAATGAAAAGGCAGTGGTAATCTCAGAATGAGAGTGCAACAGGGCTGCTCTGTTACTTTTCAGTGGTATGTTTGGTCATTCCTGCAATTCCTTCTGCTTTTAGATTCAGAGCTATTTGTAACTCACTTTCAGCTCTTTCATTTCATGGCCCTTGAAAATGGAACTGTCATAATTTAGACCAATAAATACATACATACATATATATATATATATATACACACACCTACCCAAGAATACAAGTCATTTACTATATATATACACACACACACACAGAAACGGTGAGTTTGTTGATTACTCAGGCAAAGGGGCTAACACAGAATATGACTAGGATGCCAAGAAAAATTGTCTGTTCATTATATGAAGATTTTAACATTTCCCACAATTATTTTTAACGTTTTAAAATGGGGATAAAAAACACTCTTCCTACCTCCCACGCTGTTGGAGGTTTAAACCTCCTGTCCAGCAAAGCATGTGTTGAAGCATCTTGAAGTCAATGGGTCTACCCACATGCTTAAAGTTAAGCAGATGTTTGAGTGCTTTGCTAGATCAAGGCCCAGGTGCCATAATTAGTGCTAAGTATCATTATTGAGTCTTTTTCTGAAATGTGTACAAGAACTAGACTCCAGTTGATGCATTGTTCTGTTACTCTGAGGTAGCTAATCTCTTCATCTGACCTGCTAAAAGAGTCTATTTGAGTTTTTAAAAATAAAGTTTGAAAAAATAAAGTAAAAGCCTTTTATCCTGCCATGCCATTGGCATGACACACAGCGTTCTCTGCTGCACAGAAGCAGACCAGCTCTGTGTCCCAGGATATTGCAGATCAGACTCTGATGCACAGATGGCCTTGATAAAGCTGGCAGCTATGCGGAAGTGCTTATGTCTTCATCAGAGGGTGGAGCAGATAAAACACTTGGGTGAGATTGCCTTCCTGTGTCCGTAGGTTTTTTAACCCTTTTGTTTCAGGCTGTCTGACTGGGCTGTTTTCAGGCAGTACACAGCTGTGTAAAGACATACGCTCGGGTTTCAGGCTCACATATCAATCGTGATTCTTTCATTGAATAGACCTTTCTCAGTTTCTATTATTATTTGCATCTGTGTCTGTTTCAGGGGCCACATCCTCTGCTGAAATCAGCATAACTCCAGGGCAACCAATGAAGCTGTGCCTATGTACATCAGCTGGGACTCTGGCTCTGCATGTCATGTGTGAACCACTTGGGCATATGCTTATTAACCACCGTTTTTGAGTTCATAGTTTCTTTCATTGTTGTTTTTATGAATAGCTCCCCGCTTCACTGGAGGAATCCTCAGCTTCTACCGTTAGCCCACCAAGCACCCTGAAAAGGGGTTGGGTTTATTACAGTTTCCATGTCCAAATGCTGGGCATTGTGGAGGAAATACCCCCCCCCCCTTCTTTGTCCCCTTCAGGTTGTTTCTCCCTCCCCTCTTATCTATCCCCCACAAACCCTGGCCTGGCTCAAAACTGTCAGACCGGAAGCCTGAAGCAGACTGGGCTTCACTTTGAGGAAAGGGAATAAAAAGAGGAACTAGCAAAGGTTAGAAGAACTATTTGTAACAGGCATTGCTCAAGGTTTAAAATGCATCTGCTTGTGCTATCTGTCATGCTAAAGGTTATCAAGACTCATCCTGAACCCTATCTGTAATCAATGCTTTTATAATGGAATCGTTGCTTAGCATATAAGTGCTGTTGCCTTTAAATTGTACCCCCTTTAGGTAAGCCCCTGTATGCCCATACCCACCGAAAGGTTAGTCCTCCTCCTTGCCCCAAGGCCCAGCCAGATGCCCAAATGGCATCAGATGGGGGCCCCCTACCCTTGTAACAGCAACCCCCCTCTGCGGGCTCTGACCAGGGCCTACCCTGTAACCAGCAGGTCAGAAGCCTAAACCATACTAGACTATGCCCCAAGAGGTGAGGCCGGGGGAAAAGGAAACTAACACATTTGTAACAGCATCCTTGGTGTATGAATAAGTATGGGTAATAAGCATCTCTCAATAACCTGTAACAATTAGCATATCAATAGGCCTAGTGATCATATCAAGGGGTGGGCACAACATCCCTCCCTTGCTCCACTATGTAACTCCCGTCCCCAATGCCTACTAATGCTTATAAATTAAAAAAAATATATTAACATTAAAACTGTCATTCAGGCTGTAACCCATATTAAAATGTACCCTTTATCTTGTGTAACCGGAATGTGTGCTCATGTTCTTGCCTTGGCATAAGCAATAACCACTATCTGCCCTTTTGTGAACCCTTGCTTGCTTAAACCAGTGGTCACGGTAGGCCCAAAAGCCATATTTGGGTCTAAGCCCCAGTGATGGGATATGCTGTGCCTACGTGTCCCGGACATGTTGCAAGTTCCATCGGAAAACACCGGTCACCCGACCCTGGTTGGCATGTCCCAAGGGGAGGTGTTTACAATTCAGGAAAGCACCCCCTCCTCTAAATGCTTGGCAATGACGCGTGTGCGGTTGCGGTTTAAGACTATAAATTTGTAAGAGACCTGATGATCAGGGTAGCTGGTTTCGACCGGCTGCCCCAACGCGTTGGTGTGTTTGTGTGAGCTCAATAAACGGGCCTCAGGCTTGAGACTATAATTCAAATTTTCTGCCTAGGAGTGTTTGTTCCTAACAGCACAAATGACTGCCTAGGGTTGATCATTCCCGACAGCATGTTCTATACTCCTGCCAGCTCCCACGTCACTGTGACATCACTCTTTGTTTGGCATGTTGAATCCTTTGCCATGTTATTTTTTGTAAGCTCTTATGCACTTCCCCAGGGTGGTTAATTGTGTGGTGAAGGGGCGAGGCTATGATAGAGGAGATCTGAGTTCAATACTTGGCTCTGCTACAAGCCTCCTGTGTCACTTCAGGTGAGTCATTTGATCTTCCTCTACCTCAGTTCCTCATCTGTAAAATGGGGAGAGTGGTAACATTTCCCTTCCTCATGGGGGGCAGGAGCATTCAATTGTTTGTGTTGTGCGCAGAGGTAGGTCTATAGTTAGAATGTTTACACAGTCACATGCTGTTTGTCTATACGTCTGTTTGTTCTGGTTCTTGGTTTATGAATATTGCCTTTTCACACGTCATGTCCACCTCCTTAAGTAGCCTTTCATTGCTGCACCCTAAAGCTAGCTGACCGATACTGAGACAGTCTTCTAATATTCCAGATTCAAATACTGTGGGCCCGATTCTCCTTTCCTGAATCCCTGTGTTTGGAGTAAGGAAGGGCAGGGGCAAAGATGATTTTTAAGCTGCCTTTGTGCTCCTCATATTCTGGGACTGTGCAGGGGCCTGCCTGTTTCCCTGTATCAGCTAAGGAAGCCTCAGGGCTGCTCTAAGTTAGACTTTGTGTTGCATCCCATAGCCCTAAATTCAGTGCGTTCTGGCCACACCCCCACTCCACCCCCTGCACCAGGGGCTGGGAGCAGGACCAGAGTTGAGTCCTTATGCAAGCCCCAGGAGAGGCCCTTAGCACAGGGGTATTCTCCGGGGGCCATTTCTGCAACTTTTAAGACCCCTTTAAGCTGCCAGAATGGCATAAAGGGGCTTTAGTGTTATGGAGAATCAGGCTCTGGTTCTTTATCTTTAAGTCTCCTCTGCTTTCTGCTTCCCATTTTGCTCCTTAAGCAAAAAATACGTCTTTAAGTGGTAAGATTTTTTGCCAGGGTACAATGATCTTTGCACTTATTCGTTACTTCTTCAGAGCTTTCTTCCCCTTCATCATGCTCGGTATGAAATGCACTGTATAGATGCAGTGCTAGTGCTACTGCACCATCAATAACTGGGCTTTTCTTTTTTTCCATTTGACTCACTCCGTGGCCCTTGTATGCAGCCCAGATTGCTTTCTGAGCCTTTCCTCAGATCTCCTTAGCATTCTCCAGGAGTTTTAGGGCAAGTGGAAGATTTACGTGTCACAGTCACATAGCGTGTACTGCAGCTGTTTTTATTGTGCCTGTCTCCTGTTGGAGTCAGCATCCTTTTCATCAGAGATTTGCAGTCAGGTCGGGTTTTCCAGCACTCCATTTTTTCCAAATCTGGTCCCATGTAATATTTCAGTGATGACACAGGTAGGTTTTAGGGTAATTTATTACAGCACCAGCAGTGTTAATCTAGCCTGGCTGTATTCTCTGTCTCATGCTCTGAAGCTGGTTCACATCTCTGTGTGGGTGGGCAATAGTGTGGCATTGCACAGCCTGTCCTGCAGCACATGTGGCGATTTTACACTTCCTTCTGAAGCTTAGCTCTTTATAGCACAGGTGTCAGTAGAGAGAGGAGCTAGCACCCTGCTGCAGCACACCCTTTTGTGATAATGGAATTGTTTGGTGGGGAAGGGATAAGAGGAAGTTGTGTTAATACGAGGGTGTGTCATGCCCAGCCAGAGTTGAGATGTTAATGAAAACCTTGTTCACTGTAACGTTAAATAGTGAAATGTGGCTTCTCTGTCAAGAGCTGAGTGAACAATTGATTTTTCAGTTCAGGGACTGGACTGAAAAATATGAAAAAAAAGAATTCGGGTAGTTTTGAACTGAAATTGATTTTTTTTTCTCACCCAAATGAAACAAACAAACAAACAAACAATCATTAAAGACTGAAAACCATCTGAAATGAAACATTGGAATGAAATGAGATTTGGGGTGTGTGTGTTGTTTTGTTTACATTTCAGGTGTTTTTCACACTTTGTAAAAAAATATCTAGCTAAAGTTTGAAATTAAACGTCATTTCAAAATGAAAACTTGAAATGTTACATTTTGAAATGTTTGAAACCAACTGGACTTTTTATGAAAAAATTTTTTTTTTGCCAGCAGCTATTTACTGAATTCGACTTTAATTCACAAATAGTTTTGATGCCCCCCCAAATGCATTTTGTGGAAAAATTATTTGCTGAAACTAATTCTTCCAGCTCTAGTTATCACTGGCTTACTCCTGTTGTAACAATCACCATTCAAATCATTTTAACCTTTTATTAAAGAGACAGAAAAAGAGAGAAAAGCAGTTAAACCATTTAAAATATTAAGTGTTAAAACAGGCTTTCATTGTAACAATATTCTTTGTTCCCATTCCCTTTATCTGTCTCTCTCACCAACAGAAGTTGGTCCAATAAAAGATATTACTTCACCCACCTTGTTGCTCTATATAGGGGAAAGTCTTGTCTGACACTTTCCGATGGCATTAAAAACGGTATTCACTCTCCTACGTTGGGGGTGGGGAAAGAGAAAAAGTTAGTTTAGATGGTCTCAAGCTGCATGTGGTATACCTGTTTTCTTTCAGGAAAAACAAACACAAAAGTGAAGAGAAAATGCAGCTTCTGTCTCGGGTGCTGATGTTACCTTGCAGCTTCCCAGTTGGGGCAACACAGGCCCAGCACACTCTGATCAGCCACTCCTAGACCTGGCTAACTCGTACCAGCGTTGGGCTGTTGAAGGTGGTGTTTTTAGCTACCTGTCCGGTCATTGGATCACAGCAGTGTCAGGGGAGGCAGGTTTGTATAATTTTTGTTGGTGCCCAGAACGGGTCCAAGTCCCCGCCTTGTAAGCCGATATATGTTTTTTAAAATAATGTAAAAATGGACTGGAAACAGTAAGCGTTTAACAGTTTCCCTATATTGCACAATGTGGGTGGTGGTGGTTGGGGGGGGATGAGGGCTGGGGGTGCGGGCCCTGGGGTGGGGTTGGGGATGAAGGGTTTGGGGTGTGGGAGGGGGCTCAGGGCTAGGGCAGAGGGTTGGCGTGCGGGCGGGTGAGGGCTGCGGGGTGGAGCTGGGGATGAGGGGTTCCTGGTGCAGGAGGGGGCTCAGGGCTGGGGCAGAGGGTTGGGGTCCGGGGGGGGGGTGAGGGCTCTGGCTGGGGGTGTGGGCTCTGGGGTGGGGCGAGGTTGGGGATGAGGAGTTTGGAGTTCAGGCAGGCTGCCCTGGGGCTAGGGCCAGAGAGGAGGACTCCACAGTGCCCCCAGCCCTCTCTCCCCCTGCAGCAGCTAGCTCCGGGAGAGGGGGCCCCCTCTCCCCCCCAGCAGCACACTCACCTGGTACCGTCACTGCACATGCTCCTAGGGGCCAGGCCCCTCTCAGGTCCAGGAAGCCCCCTCGCCTCCCCTGTGGTGGGTGGGTGCCGGGGGGGAGGGGGCTGCCATCACATGTGGCCTCCTCCCCTGCTGCAGCCTGCTGCCCCTCACCATAGCCTCATGGGGGATGGGGCTGCCCCTGCCCCAGCTTGGGGCAGAAGTGCTGGCTGTGGGTGGGGAGGCACGCATCACATGGTCAGACACTCACCCAAGCCCCAGCAGCTGCTCAGGTGAGGTCCAGACTCTGTCTCCCAGAAGCCCCCTGGATGTCACCTCCCGGTGGGTGCAAGGGGAGGGGAAGGCTGCCAATCATGTGGTTGCCTCCTCCTCTCTGCAGGTGCAGCAGCCATCTCAGCCTGCCACCGCTCTTGTGTTCTAGGCAGCAGCGCCCGGCGGTGGCAGCGAGGGAGCACAGCGTGGAATGGCAGGGCAGCTGCCCGCTTGAGGCAGGGACACTCCGGGGTCCGGAGAAGGCACACGGGGGTGGCAGGCAGGGCCAGGGGAGAGACCCAGCTCTGAACATTGGTGGAACTGGGCCCCTGGGCCCTGAATATTCCTGGAGCCCGGGCACCATGGGCCCATACAACTCGTCGACCCTAAGCAGTGTTGCAAAAGGTGGAGCTGTCTTGGACAGCTAAGCCACATTCTTATTAGACAGGAGACAAATGGAGAGAGACAGGAAAGAGGAGAAATAAAGTGGGAAGGAAAATGACACATGGGGAAGGAGTGACAGCAGGAAGCCAAGTCTCACCAGAGATGTTTTCTCTCTTTGCTGTTCTCTTCTCTCCCCTTTTGTTCAGGATTTAGCTGAAGATGGTGGAAGTGGTGATGTCATTGGGTTCCCTCTGTCTGGTCAGGATGTCTTTCAGGATCAGGATGATGACAGCTCAGCGGTGTCATGGTGGATCCCAGGAGACAGTGGAGTGGCAGCAGCTATGAGGGTGAAGCTTGCTCCTTCGAGTCCAAGAGTTCAGTTATTCCTCAGTCAAAAATGTCCAACAAGGGGAGGCAACCACCTCCCATTAAAATTAACCAATCAAACTAATTATGGCAATTTAACCACCAGCATTTATTTCCTCCCATTTCTCTAATCTTTCATGTTATTATTATGCTAACCTGTGACTTTCCCCGGAGCTTTGCAGACCCTTCATCGCGGTTCTTTTCAACAATCCGGTTTGTACCATTTGATTTGCCTCCAACTTTAATAACAATTTTATCTAACAACCAGATTTGGAGTGTTGTTTACTAGGCCTCTGCACAACACCCCTTCCCACAGCCAGCTATTCCTATAGGAGGTGCAGGGGTATCTGTTGTGATTCACCAAGAGTCCCTGCAATAAAGATGATATAAAATAGCTCTTCAGCATTGGAGGTAGAGATACGGAATCTACTGTCAAATGGGCCAGCCCAGCAGATTAGAAGCCATTCAGTAAGCTACCAAGAAGGAGAGACAAAGCTCCTGAATAATTTTGTTCTGGGACTATAACATACTGGGTCCAGTGCCAGTAGCTGGCTAGAGGCTAATATTCCATCACCATTTTAACCCCTAGTAACTGCATCTTTGAGCCATTAGATATCTCTGTGTGCTGTGCAGTGTTCCAGAAAGGTGTGGTCCCTGGTAAAGCAAGGAGACAAAGCTGGAACCAAAGCTATGGGGAAGTCTGTTTATTTGTATTGATAATTTGTAGTTTTCTTTAACAAATGCCTCCTGCCTGCAGACTGTACTATTTTATATGTCACAACACAGGCCACTACATCTTGCTATTTATTGACCCAACGTTTCTTTGTTTTCCCCCCATCCTCTTTCAAAAAGGGCTGTATTCATTCTGAATTTTTTGTAGCAAATAACTAGAGACAAACCCACTCTCCTACTTGTCCCCCTTCCCACTTCTCCATTCCTTGTTCTGAATACATTAAATCCTGGGGGAGTTCAAAAACCAGATCTGGCTCTGAATTTTGTGGCGTGAGCCTGTTTCTGGATATGACAAAGAACCAGCTTAAAAGCCTGACATGTTGTTCCCCTGGCCTTAACATTACATATCTAAACATTTGTTAAACCCCTTACTGCCAGCGTTCCTGCACAACTAAGATGCAGCCTTTACATTTACCGTCTGTGAAACCATTTTCCGCATCCCAGGTGATGACTTGCTATCCAATAACCTGACTACAGTGGTTATTATGGTCCAGAGTTAATAATTAAGCAGTCCTGTTTGCTATGGGCTATTCTCTTAAATGCTGCACAGGAGAAGACTACACTAGGCATGATATACAGAGCAAAGTTGACAGAGAAAGAAAACTCCCTCTCTCAAGATAAACCCATGAGTCTGATGTAACACCAGTTCACTGGTTTTTGTGACATGCCCAGTGGCTTGTGAACTTTGTCTGGATGGATTTATTCTGCTGGAAGGATGTAGCTCACTGGCCACAGTCTTGATAAATTAGGCAGGGAGAGAGAAAGAGAGGGAGTGTGTGAGTGAGAGGAGTAGGTGGTAAGGGAAGGATGGGGATGATCTGATGTTCTGATTCTCACAGTATCACATCTGAGAAGTGGATTTTAAAAGAAAAATAAATTGTGAGCACACTTTTCCCAGACAATGTCTTGAGGAATAAGCTTCCACACACGATACTGAGCAAGGAATGATGGAGGAGCACTGGCTGCAGAGACCCCACAGGTCCTGCAGCCCCACCAGGAATCAAACTCAGCCCTGCTGCATCTCAGTCATTTAGAACCTTTCTGCGCAGCCAAATGGCCCCGGTGGGGAATTGGGTTATAACACAATTGCAAGCGGAGAGTTTTATAGCAGGGTTTGACCTTGTCTGTGTTAATGGGACCAAATCATAGTGCAAGAATATTATATTCTATTACAGCTTTGGAGCCTGATTCTCTGCTGTGCTCCTAAGCAGGGGGGACATAGGTGCCTTCCTGCTCACCCAGATCCTGGGGGGTAATTGGGGACTGAAGCCTCAGCGCTATTTAACTAGCACTCCTGGAGAAGCTCCCAATGGCCAGCTTGCTACGCTGGCTTTACACCCCCTGTGTATTCTGCTATGCAAAGGGAATTGCCACCTACCCTGTCAAAGCAGCTTGCCATCCCTTTAGTGCCAAATGGATGGAGCAGCTGCCAAGGATCTTGCATGTAATTGTTCCAGGCAGGCTCCCAGTTAGGCCATGTCTACACTGCAAAATTAAGTCGACCTAACAGTGCAATAATTACATCATTTGTGCATTGCCACACTTTGATCCTTGTGTCGGTGGTGCATGTCCTCACCGAGAGCACTTGTATCAATTGTACTGCCAGCGTGGGGCAGTGTGGGACGGCTTCTGAAAGCCAGTAACAGTCCATGTAAGCAACCCAGTATCTACGCCGCCACTGTGTCGACCTACCTACATTGACCGTGACTTTATGCCTCTCATGGAGGTGGAGTTATTAAGTCATGTGGCGGGGCAGTTACGTTGGCGGGAGCGAAATTTTAGTGTAGACACTGCCATAGTTAGGTCGACACAAGCTGCCTTGCATTGACCTAACTCTGTAGTGTAGACCAGGCCTTAGAGTCACTCTTGGAAATGGCGTAGAAGTGCTGGTTGTGCAGAGCTCATGATAACCTCAGTCCCAGCCTCTTCCAGCAACACTCACTGTAGACAAGGGGTGGGCAAACTTTTTGGCCCGAGGGCCACATCTGGGTATAGAAATTATATGACTGGCCATGAATGCTCACAAAATTGGGGTTGGGGTCAGGGGCGGATTAAAAAATTTGCCGCCCCTAGGCCCTGAAAAAATTGCCGCCCCCCCCCCCGCCAGCTCACCTCCGCTCCCCCGCGGCAAGCCTGGGAGGGAGGGGGGAGAAGGGGACTTGCGGCGCGCTCGGGGGATGGCGGTGGTGGAGCGGAGGTGAGCTGGGGTGGGGAGCGATTCCTTGCCCCCCCTGGGTTACTCCCCGCGCCCGCCGGCCCCAGCTCACCTCCGCTCCGCCTCCTCCTCTGAGCGCGCCGCTACTTGCTTCTCCTCCCTCCCTCCCAGCGCTTTCGCACAGCAAGCCTGGGAGGGAGGTGGAAGGAGGGAAGTGTGGCGCGCCCAGGGGAGGAGGCGGGCTGGGGATTTGGGGAAGGGGCGGAGTTGGGGCGGGGCCGAGGGGGGAGCGAGCAAATTTGCCGCCCTAGGCCTAGGCCTTGTTGGCCTAGGCGATAATACGCCGCTGGTTGGGGTACGGGAGGGGGTGAGGGCTCTGGCTGGGGGTGCGGGCTCCGGGGTGGGGCCAGAAATGAGGCATTCAGGGTGCAGGAGGGGGCTCCGGCTGGGTGTGCGGACTCTGGGATGGGGCTGGGGATGAGGGATTTGGGGTGTAGGAGGGCACTTCGGGCTGGGACCAAGAGGTTTGGAGGGCGGGAGGGGGATCAGGGCTGGGGCAGGGGGTTGGGGTGCGGGGGGGGTGGCTCAGGGATGCAGGCTCTGGGTGGCGCTTACCTCAAGCGGCTTCCAGAAGCAGCGGCATGTCCCCCCCTCCAGCTCCTATGCGAAGGTGCAGCCAGGCGGCTCTGCTGCACACTGCTCTGTTCGCAGGCGCCGCTCCTGTGGGGGCGGCACTAGGGGCAGGGGCAGCATGTGGAGCGGAGCCCCCTGGCTGCCCCAAGCATAGGAGCTGTAGGGGAGACATGCCGCTGCTTCCGGGACCCTGCTCCCCGACTGGAGCGCCGGAGTGGGGCAAGCCTCAGACCCCGCTCCCCAGTGGGAGCTCGAGGGATGGATTAAAATGGCTGGTGGGCCGGATTCGGCCCGTGGGCCATAGTTTGCCCACCCCTGCTGTAGACAGTGGTGTAGAAACGCTGACTGTGGGGTAGCTACTAATGACTCCTGCCCCAAACTTCCCCAGTGAGGAGAAGCCTATAGCAAGTGGCTTTAACAGAAGGTGGGGGTGTCAGGTGTGCTGAGGTGGGTCAAAATAAGGAAGATCATTAACACCAAATTTAATTAAGTTTCCCACTTCAGAGGTTCCTGTCCCCCTGATGCAAACAAGCAGCAGAGTAACAATACCTGTTGCCTCCAGTTTCTTCAGCCTGTTAGCTTGTCCCCAGGCAGAGAGAGTCTCTTGATTTTGCTTCCTGGTCCCACTGGGAGTTCCCTCAGTGGCTTTTTGTGTGTGCAGGTGAATAGGTTAATGCCTGAGGTGGGGCTTCCTAGAGCCTTTCCAATCGGTCTGGTTTCTCAGCTCCCAAAGAAGAATTTCCTGTTTGGGCTGCACTGTACAGAAACACGGCGATCCCTGCTGTGTGCTGAGCTGAGGGCTAATGGGCCCCACAACAATGGGTTCTTTTCAGGTTCGGAGGTAGGGAGAGGAATCAATATACCCAGGAGAAGGGCTCAGCTGCTGCTAAGGTGGGAAAAAGGGAGGCTGGAAACAAAGAGGTAAGTGGTTTCCTTCCCCTTATATAGCCCCTACCTGCTTATCTGATACAAAATGACTGGCCAAATTCCACTCTGTGTGCAACCCCATTGACTTCTATAGGAGCTGTAACCTAGATCCCAGTCTGTCCTCAAGCTCAGATGTATCTCCCTCAGTGATAATGAGTATCTCTCTCCTGGGAAATCCCAGAACGAAGCCAAGCTTTATTCCGTACAATCAACTTAGTGCCCCGTGGCTTGGGTATATTCATTCTTGTGCACAGCATTCATTTTCTGCCCATTAGGGGACGGCTGGAGGGGCTTGTCTGCAGAATGTTAAGCGTCCAATGGCTGGTGGGCAAGTATGGATTTTTGCTAGTTCCAGCTCTATTGTTTACTGCAGTCACCCACAGGATAAGCAGAATTGTTCATTGTCCAACTTTGGTGGTCAGAATAAAGGTATTTCCTGTATATTTATTCTGTCTCCGATCAAATGCACTGCAAAGCAAATAGTACTATTGTACAACGATGGTGTAGCACCTTCCATCTTGATGGGACCCAAAGTTCTTTACAGACAATATACATACAGCTCTGTTGAAATGCAGCTATCTCGCCGGCTGGCAGGCCAATAACTATCTAGCATGCAGCATACTACCTGATGGGGTTGAGGGGAGAGGAGATTTGGGGAAAGGAAATCAGTTCCACGCTTGACTTCTATGCAAACTATTGAGGGAAGTTGTATAAAGTATAGTATAAAGTTGGCTATTTGAGGAAAGATTTCAGAAATATGTGCTATGACATGACCTTTTATGTGTCACTGCATATTTTATATATCATGGGGCCAGATCCTGCCCGGGCATAAATCAGCATAGCTACAGATTAGAACTACCCTATTTTTCACCAGCTGACAATCTGGCCATTGAACGCAAAGATTCTGGGCCAGATCCTTGGGCGGGCCCATCATACACACAGCACAACTCAGGGAGAGTGGAAGTGGGTGAAGGTGTCCATAAGAGCAAGCTACAGCAGTCTGAAGGTTGCTTTGATTTACACCATCTACCCATGGTGCTAAGGGGCCATTCCAGCACCTGGGGATCGCTGTGGGATAGGGACACTGGGACTATGCCTCCTTTTCCACATGACCAGAAATGGGGGCAGTGTACGAATTGTTATGGCAATTGTTGCCTCCTGAAGTTCCCCAGTAGAGAAGAGAAGTCTTCCAGTAACCAGTTAAGCCAGCTTTAGGGCTGCTTTGAACTGCCAGAGCAGCACAAATGAGCAGGAAGGTGCAGAAGGTTGGGGGCCTGTCTATGGAGAATGAAAACCCATAGGGGGCTTCTATTTGCTAGTCTTGCAATGGGATCTACTTCATTATATCATGGCAGGAAGCAACCTGTTCAAATCAGAGAAAATCCAACAGATACTCTTTAGTTACTAGTACAACTTGGCCATTAATGCCAAATGAGGGGGGAGGGATAGCTCAGTGGTTTGAGCATTGGCCTGCTAAACCCAGGGTTGTGAGTTCAATCCTTGAGGGGGCCACTTAGGAATCTGGGGCAAAATCAGTACTTGGTCCTGCTAGTGAAGGCAGGGGGCTGGACTCAATGACCTTTCAGGGTCCCTTCCAGTTCTATGAGATAGGCATATATATATATAAGCATTTATTCCACATAATTCTCTGATTTTTTTCTGTTTGTGAATGCTCCACAAACAAATTGTGATTTTCTCCAGTTTATTTGTTACCAAAGTTATTCAATGAATAATGTCTGCAAAGAATTCTTATTCTGGAGTCTGGTCGTGAGCAGTTTTATTGCAAGTATTCAATCTTCAAATTCATACTTCTCTGACTGGACACATGGTACTTTCCTGTTACCTGCTCAGATTCATGGGCTGAGATTGTGTGTGTGTGGGGGCATATAGGGGTGTTGCCCCCAAACTGGATACCAGAGGTTTTCAAACTGTGGGGCGTGCCCTCTCTGGGGGACATGGAAGAACGTTTGGGGGAGTGAGTGGCGACGCCAGGCGGCTCAGGCCAGCCCCGCACGGCAGGGCTGCTCGGGCTGGCCAGCCCCACACAGCGGAGCTTGGGGAGAGAGTGCCACCTCTGCCCTGACTCACTCATTAAGTACACTGTAATTTAAATACCACTAAATCGGTAAATCTGGAAGTTAGACCTATACCTATTATTAATAGTAGTAAGCCCCCTGCCCTCCCAAATATAGAAATCATACTATGCCTATGCTTGGATTGTATTGTACAAATGCACATGACTGTGAATTCTTAGTTTGATTTCAGTAAATATTCTTCAATTTTTTGCTTAACATTCCCTGTTTCACCAGAAACTTTGCCAGGATCATAACTGTTAATTATTTGTATTACAGTAGCTCTGAGATAGAGACCCCATAAAGGTAGGTGCTGTACAAGTACATACGAGACAGACCCTGTGCCAAAGAGCTTACAATCTAATAGACAAGTCAGACAACGTGGGAGAAAGAGAGAATGAGTGTCTCTATTACAGATTGGGACCTGAGACTGAGAGAGATTGAATGACTTGCTCAAGGTCACACAGGAGGTCTGTGGCAGAGAGGAGAACTGAACCAAGATATCCTGGGTCGCCATCCAGTGCCTTAAATGCAAGACCACCCAGGAAACTCATTTGTTAGACTATTCATGGAAAATAAACACAGAAAAGCCTGCAGCGTTAGCTGAAATGAGTGCAAACAGTTGAGAAAAAATTGGCAGAAAATATTTTGCAATATTCACTCATCTTTAGTTACTAGCCAGTCAAAAACTATCTTTAAGTATTTATTTGCTTGTGTAGTTTTTGGGGAAAAGAATCTTCCTTGATGGGCTGATGTTTGCTCGCTCCTACTTGTTCACCTGACTGGATAGGTTATCAGATATTTACCCTGGGCCAGCCCCTCAGCTGATGTAAATTAGCAAAGCTCCCTGGAGGTCCATTGAAAAGCTACTGATTTATACCAGATGAGGATCTGGTTTAGTATGTATTTGCACCAATACCAATATTGCACCGTCCAATCTCTAGATCTCTTTGGAACTCAACTTTGTTGGGGGGAGAGCAGTCCCTCCCCATCAAAATCTCAGAGCTAACTGCACCTGCACTTCTTGTGGGTCCTCCCCTGCTATATTAATGGATGTGAAAGACCCCCCTAATGTGAACCTACAATCTACCAAGATGGCCTAGGTATAAAAAGCTCTGGCACCACCACCAGTGATCCATATTGCACAGCTTTCTGCTTCCTTCCACCGTGACCCCTGTCTTCCACACGACCAACCTAAACTGGAACAACCGTAGCTCAAGTGAACACTTCCAACTGGGTAGCAGCTTCCCCCATCCCCAGAGAGCCTCCCATACAAACAAGCCAGGATGGAAGGGCCTGCGGCTGATTTATAAAGCTCAGAGATTTATCCCTACTCTCTACCAGAACAGTAGAACCCCTCCTGCTCTGTACTAACTTTCTCCTACAGAAAGGGTATTGCAGTGGAAAATACTGGGGCAGGATATTTCTTTCACCTAATAGCAGTAACTGGTACTGAAGTCAGTGGCAGTTGCTCAGATGCAGTGGAAGAAGAATGGGGCCCTGGGATTTAAAGCATAAAGAGGGAGCAGAGAAGTAAAAGGTAGCTAAAATGTCTTGCTTCTCAGTTCTTCCTGCTTGAGGGGAAATTGAGAAAGCTGAACAGCTCTGCTAATGCACCAGGGCTAATCCCTGCCCCATTACACACACAGATTGACCACGTGACTTGCTGTTTTTGATAGATGTTAAGCCTCGGAAAATCAACCTGGTATCCTAGCTCTCAAACACAAGACAGCCCCTCACTGGCTTTCTATATATAGGGACAGGCCCTCAGCTGTGCTAATTAGCAGAGCACCATCGAAGGGAATGTTGATGGGCTGACACCAATTGAGGAGCTGTCCCTGTATATAAAAGTCAGCATCTCTCCACTCATGTCAGTGGTGTGATGCTAATTGACACCAGTGGAGGAGCCGGCCCAGAATGTTAATAGAGCCCTTGGGTTACAGAAGGTGTTGGGAGGAGAATAGCACCAGAAACCAATTTTCTGCAATGTTAAGTAATTAGGTGCCTGGAGAGACTTCTTGGGGAGGTGGCCTTGGGACACTAATTTCTGACCTTTAACAACACCCAGTAAAGCAGGAGCGTTGCCAGGCAATTAACAGGCAGTGGGAAAGAGCTGCTGCGGACACCTGGTCCCCACCTTTGTGTGTACACACACCCACACGTTAATCTGTGACAGGCGCACACCCATTCTTGGCCTGAACGTCACTCCAGGGTGTGTGTAGCCAGGAATAAATGTTGCATTCGTGGCAGATGAAGTGTGCTCCTGAGAAGAAAGCTGTCCTGGGCCTAGAGGAGTTGGGTGCTAGAGAAGGAAAGGTGAAAAAGGATAACAACAGGGGAGTCAGCAAGCTTCCCACACAGCCCTGCCCCTGAATCTCAGTACTGTCCTCCAGCCAACGCATTAGAACTTCTGTGGCACTTTTAGAATGAGCAGGGGTGTTAGTCCCTGCTGTCCTAACCAAATCCCCTTGTGGTTTCAGTTGGATACATTGTTCTTCATCTCCTATCCTAAACTGTTGTGTAGTGTTGTTGTGTGCTGTTTAGCAGCTGCCGTATTTCCACCCCAGAAGTAGAGGATGAGATCCTTTAGCTCGATCAAAGGAGTATCGTAAAGCTAATTTTATATCATGCTTTGAGATCTGGTGAAAGATGATACAGAAGTATCTGTGGTCTTTCCCTTCTCTTACTTTATTGTTTTCTACCGTTGAGCCCCAGCCATTTGAGCATGGGTTTTCCTTCCTTCCTTCCTTCCCATTTCTAAGGCTCCTGCCAATAAACAGTTAGACAGTCTGCCTGGTGAATGTAGCAGTGCATAGATGCAGACCATAAGCCTGATTCTCATATACACTCAGGCCATTTTAAACCACTCTGGCAGTGGTGTAATGTACTCTGACTTTACGGCCCCTTTTTGCTGCCAGAGCAATATAAAGGGGCCACAATATAAATGAGAACCAGGCCGTGTGTGTGTGTGTGTGTATATATAGAGCATGTGTGTGTGCATTTGTAACTATCCATTACATGTGTGAATGTATTTGTAAGTGTATGTCTATATTGATGTGTGCTTGTGTGACACTAGTTAAGTGTCTATTTTTAATATATGCATGTGTGCTTGTCTGTATGTGTACATTCAGTATATACAATATGTGCATACGTGTGTAGGTCCGTGTGGGTGCATGTTTACATCTAGTGTAAGTATCTCTGAGTCTCTGATCACATGCCTGTCCTTGTGCATGCTGGCATCTGTGTGTGCCTGTTTATGCATTTGTATGTGCGTGGAGTGGATACTATGAATGTGATAAAATCCACATCATTCAGTGCAGTGGGACATTTTTCCTGATGCTCTGTTCTGGATGCCAGCGGAGAGTTATCACTGTTTGTTTGCCGTAGCTATCTCGAGGGCGTGGCACATGCCAAAGATCCATTTGTTCCATGTTTATAGGAGGAACCAGCTTATTGTCCCACAACTTGTATATTCCTAGGGTTAGATTGTAACTCAAGCACACAGCCCTGAACAAGGGGTGAGGCCAAAGCTGCATCAACCAGGGAGTAGCCCCAGGAGCCATTTTGCCTCAGAGACTCCCCTTTGAGGCCCAATGCTTCCTTCTTGCTCTCCTGGAGCAGGAATTTACATTACCATCAGTAAAGTCCTACTTAGAGCCAAGGTTATATTTGTTCCTCACCCTTCCTTGCTCACTTGCTACACAGAGGGAGTATGCAGGCAAATAACCTTGCTTACTACTACATGCCTGTAACAATCTTGGGGTTAATTAAATAACAAGCCAGTGAATGAGAAAGGAATAATACTTTAATAAAACAAACTGGAGAGCTTCTGTAGTGAGCTGCGGCCCACAGCCATGTGGTCCCCGCCACCCTCCCCAGGTACATCTCCAAATTCCCACACTCACAACACTGTCCCTTATGAGAGAGCATCTCCAAATCACAATCTTTCATAAACATATCTCTACAATACCTGGACCCAGTATCTTGCTGCCTAAGGCATAGGGGTGTAAGTGGCATTTTTGTTCCCTCGTCTAGGTGCGTGGTCTGAGCCACAGTTCAGAAATTTGGGCATCACTATAGAAGTCTATTATGCAACAAAGGCAGTAGAAATTCCTGCACTATAGAAAGTGTGAATGGAAATACATTTCTAATCTGACAGTTTACACACAGATTTCAGGGGGAAAATGCACACAATTAGAAACCCAATTTTCTTTACCTGGGGTACTGAACACACCATATTGGATTATTAAAAGTGCAAGACCATTAAAAATCGAATTTGCTTTGCATCATTTTTATGGATTCTCTTTTTGCATTTCATGAAGCTTGGAGGGACATAACTGCACAGGTTACTTTCACTTTTGTTTACAGTTTTCACTTTCTGATTCACAGCACTAGCAGCCAGTTAGGGTCGCTGTCACTGCAGGGGAATATTTAAATTAAAGAGGGTTTTTTCACTGAAGTTAAAACAAAATTAATTAAAGTACTTTCTAATGGCTTCTTTGGAGTAATTTTACTTCAGACAAATGTGTGCTCAGGATTCTAAAATGCCTTTCTTCAGCCCTGAATAGAGTCCATTCTTTGTTCTGCCTGCCTGATGTTTGGAAATTTACATGGGATTTTCAAAAGTGCTCAGTCAATTGGGGCCTCTAAGGTGCTACTATACTGCAAGTTATAATAGCCTTGAATTTAATTAAATCGTTAGTTGAGGTTTGTGAATCATCTTGAAAACAAAAAGCTCTGTGTACATTTATTACTGTTATGAAACATTCTCAACAAAACTCAGCCAAGGGACGTTTCTCTTTAGGAATATTCTCTGCCCCTGACTTGTCTCTTTGCTGAGTGGCAGTGTGGCAGGCAATATAAACTTGCATTTTCTCATTAAATGCAGACATGCTCACATTCAGCAAGTGGCTGCTGGGAGCCAAGGTAAACAGGCACATACTTTGCAGTGTCCATCACATCAATCTGGCATGGCATTGATTAATATTATTCCAGGGAGGAGATCCACACACCTGGCTTTGATTATTGACTGGCCAGCACCCAGCACGTTCATGGGCGGGTGTTGCGCACTCTTGCTTGGGAGAAGGGCCTTGTATATTGTAATTGTGTAAACATTCCTAGTAATAATACTAATAATACCTAGAGCTTTTCAACAGCAGATGGTGAAACTGAGGCACAGAGGTGAAGTGACTTGCCCAAGGTCACCCAGCAGGGCAGTAGCAGAGCCAGGAATAGACCAGGTCTCCTGACTCCCAGTCCAGTGCTCCATCCACTAGCGCACACTGCCTCCTGCTGAAGTCCCTACTAAGGACTTCTGACTGCTGACTCACTATCACAGCAATTTTTCCTTTTGCTTCCGACTCAGCCAACATTAGGCCAGATTGTGACCCCTTTGTGCACAACGCTGAGCTATTATTCATGGTTACCCCCAGGGGAGACAGTATGCTCAAATAGCTATTGCACTGGCCCAGGAGACAGAGGTGTGTCACTTTTCTTCTCTGGGCTTCTGTTTCTCCCATTCTTTGTCTGTCTTGTCTATTTAGACTGTAAGGTCTTTGGGCTTGGGACTGTCTCTCACTAGGTGTATGTAAAACGCCTAGCACAACGAGGCCCTGATCTTGGTGGTGCCTCTAGGTGGTGCCTCTAGGTGCTATAGTCATATAAATAATTGAAGTCAATGGGACTAGTTGTATGAATTACTGCTCAGCTGAGTAATGGGGCCTGGTCCATTGTTAGCACCCTCACGTACACACATCCCAAACCTCTCTTCTCCTTGTTGATTCGTTTACTCTTCCTGTTAATTCTGGAAAAAAGGCTGATGTGTGGTTCCTGGACATTCATGGATGACACGACTCTTCTTTCTTTCCACCTGTCCATGCTGTAATGTCCCACTGGCCATATAACTGTCTCCACGCTGGTGGGTGCCAGATGCAGGGCTCTCATAGAACAGCGGTAACGCAGTCACAGCCTGGGGATTAAGGGTCCAATACTAGATGCCATGGTGCACTTCTATAAAGGTAATGAGATGCTGTCCCAGTGCTGGAGGCTGTGATTAACATAGCAGAGGTGAAGATGCAGTCATGTCTCAGGGCTGGAGGCTCCCAGATCCTGCACAGCATCATAATGAAGATGGTGTACTATGATGCAGTTCTTAGTGTCTAGTATGCTCCAAGTTTGCTAACTTGCTGTAGTTTCAGTTGGACACAGTGTTCTCCACTTCCTGTGCTCAACTGCAGTGTGGAGTTACAGCCTGCTTCTAATCCTCTTTTACGTTCCACCCCAGAGGGGGTTGCATTTCAGTGAGTGAAAACAGAGGTCTGTCTGTGTAGTTTGTAACACCTCCCAAGCATGTTGGAATCCTTAGGGACATATGGGTGCACTATAAATGCAAGGGGCCCATGATTCTGTATGCAGAGTTGGGCACTCCATGCATGGATCACTGACTTTCCACTATCTCCCCCTTCATTGCTTCATGTGGATACTCATTTGCCCCATGAATGGAATTCAGGAGCAGGGCTGGGGAAGGAAGAGAATGGAGCAGGAGAGAAACTGCTCTCTGTGGCATCATCTATTACCTACTGCGGGTCCCCTCTGAGGCTGCTACGGAGCAAGGGGATCCAGCCAATGCAAGCGCAACTCCTGCTCCAGCCATGCTGCCACAGGGAGAGGTCAGTGCCAAATGGCTCCTGTTTTTGTGGAGAAGGAAGTTCCTTTCCTTGACATTTGTAGGGTTGGGAGGGAGCATGAACTCCTACACCTCCAGCTCCTCAAATCTCTCCCACCTGAGGCGATGGTTGCAGGTAAGCGTCATGAGGGTAAGTGGAGCTTTCACCCTCCCTGTCCCTTTCCCAGTAGTTTCTCTGCAGGAGGAGACGGTCACATTACATAGAATCACAGTCTTTCTTAAATAGGAGGCATTTATTAAAGAAAAGCACAGATGACAGACACAATCAAACAGACTTCTGCATAGCTTGAGTCCCAGCTTTGTCTCTGTGCTTATCAGGGACTACAATCTGTCTGAAATTCTGTCCAGCACACAGAGACACCTAGTAGTTGAATATTATAATGCAAATTAATACTATTACAGAGGAGAACTGATCCAAGCTACTCATATTTTACTATGTTTGTTTCATGTGTTGTATGTATTTACTGTTACTGGAGTCCGGGATTGGAGAGACAAACAGTGCAAAGGAAATTAATTTCCCATTTATTGTGTTTGTTTCTTCAGGTCGCCCACACCTACTCATGGCTAACAAAATGAGTTCAAACATCACTACTACCCCCAGTGCCCTCACGACGACCGCTGCTCTGACTACTGCCAAGCCTGGCTTCATCGATGGCATTATTAACAAAATACCTCGTGAGTAAATTAAAGGTGGCAGAGTGGGCACAAGAGTTGGGTTCATCAGGGATTAATTTATTTGCTGAATTCATCGTGAGTCAACTGTGCTTCCTCTTGGACTTACCCTTGATCTCACAGATGGCTGCCACCAGCCAAAGCTCCATGGCTGCCACCATAAGCTTTAAAGCCCCCAGCTCCCCCGAACCTCTGCCAGCAGCAGCCAGGGAGGGAGGGAGGTGTACCCTGCAGACTGAGGACACTGCTCCTGGCCTCAGAGCCTACTGGTCCCTTCTCCCAACCAGCTCCTTTGCCTTTTTCACCCCTCCAGCTCCACTTCATGGTGACCTGAAGTGAAAACTCAAAGACAGGATGGCTTGATGTGATGACTCTGTCCTAAGGACCAAGTTTGAATGGGGGCTCCCATAGCCACTGGGCACCTTAGAAAGAGCAATGAAGAAAGGGGGAATTTAGGAAATGATGACAACGCCACCTAGTGGCACCACAGTTTAAGGTTGTGTTCAGCTGTACAGGATAAGCGTGGCGCCAGGGCAGGGCCTGAAATTCTGTGGCCTGATTCCTGGATTGTGCTGCACTCCAGTGGCAGTTTCTGATATATTTTTAAAATGTCGGTAGCTGTTAACCCCATTCAATCTAAAAATGACTCGTACAATCAGCATAGTGTTTATTTTGGGGTGGCAGGAGGTGGTGTTTAGCTGGATGTTTCCGATAGAAAGATCAGCCAGGAAAGAGTGAACAATGCGGCCATGGAAACTGGTATCTTTAGGTTTCAGATTTAACAGCCTAGTGAGATGAACACAGTGGTTCATGGCTGTCAGAGAGCGATTGTTCCAGGCTGTCTCCGGACTCCTGGAGGCAATAGTGCAGCTGTTACATCCGGTTATGTTCCGTACCTTTAGTTTTTTCAGCCATGAACTTTTTTTTCCAAAGTGAAAGTCTGTATTTTGCAGCAAATTCCTGCATCAAGGGAGTGAACTCCCAGGCCAGTTCAATTGCTGCAGAACTGCAGGCGAAACTCAACCATGAGTAGAAGAGCTTAGCAAAGCCGATCTTCAGAACAAAGAACAGATATAGCTCAGCTGGGAGCCCACATATTAACCTCTCAATAAATATGAATTCCCACAGCTACAATGCTGGTTCTGTCACGCTGACCTGCACGGATTCCTCAAACAGAGGCACCTCTGCCACCAAAATGACACATCATTTAATGATGGCTGGGAACATAACATGTGTCACTGCTGGATCTGATATTCACAACCCCTTTACTACTTCTTGTTCTCTCCCAAGCCTATGATGATCAGGAAGCACATAAAGGAACCTGCCGGGATATAAGCAGGTGGGATTTAAAGGACATGGCAGTGTATGTGCAGGATGTGACACTCAATCCATCTCCATGGGGTTATTCCCCCCTCCCCACCCAACAGCTAGGGATCTTAGGCACAGGGAAGATAAGGCCAGACTTTTCAGATGGGTGTGCCAAGCTTTGGACAACTCATTAATCCATATCCCAGCACATCAGTCACAGTGGCCTTATTTTCAGAAGTGCTGATCACACACAGCTCTGAGTTAGTTCAGGGGGAGTTGCAAAAGCTCAACATCTCTGAAAATCAGACCACTTTTATTTAGGTGCCTAAATGTGGATGTAGGTGCCTAAAGTCCACCATTTGGGCCTTAAGTGATTTGCCCAGGGCTCAGATGATAACTCAGGAGTCCTGATAACATTCTCTCCCTAGAAACAGGGATTAGCTAGACAGGCATGCCATAAAAAATGATCTAACCCCATTTATTTCTCTCTTTGTTTCCAAAACGGTGCAACAGTACCCAAATGGGCTCTCATCGCCATTGCAGTCGCGGCAGGCCTTCTCCTCATCCTCTTCCTCATCTGCATCATCAAGTGCTGCTGTTGCAAGAAGAAGCACAAGAAGAAGGAGAAACTCAACTTGAAAAACATCAATGGCTCCACCACTGCCAGCCTGGTATGCTCCTCCCATTGCCCTTCCTCCGCCTTACTCCACAGCTGGTAGATGCACTCAGAAGCAGCAGCATGTTCTAGTAAGCTGAGCTGGAGAGCCAAGAACTTACGGGTTTTGCCATGGAATCATAGAATGTCAGGGTTGGAAGGGACCTCAGGAGGTCATCTAGTCCAACCCCCTGCTCAAAGCAGGACCAATCCCCAACTGGGGCAGCTTCTGTTCAGAAACGACCTCAAGCTAAATTAGCAATGTGTGCTGCAGGCCAGAATGAGGATGGTTTAGCACAGATGTGTATGGAGAACTTCCCAGCACCTGCCTGTCTGATGACTTTATGGTTCTAGTTAGTGCTATGAGTTACCCATTTTCATGAGCTCCAAATCAATCAGATATGGAAACAGAGGAAGAAAAACGGAAGTACAGGATGCAATCTGTCTTTGAGTCTGGGAGCAGCCAGCATGAGAGAGATCTATGTGTAGTGTGGCAGAATAAGACGTACCGGTGTCCCTTTTTGGACTACTGGGGCTTATTGATGGAGCCTTGCATAATCCTGAGGCTGTCCTGATTTTTGTTTGCTTGGTTCACTTCAATGTGGCCGGTCTTCAGACTCATATTCCCAGAATGTAATAGGGATCCTTTCATCATTTGTCACAATCTAAACATGACTTTAAAACAGTGACCTCCAGGACTGCAGCACACTGCAGTACAGTGTAATGAGCTTGGGGTTCACTCTTATCTGCTCAGGAAGGAGCAAGCAGCTTGGGCTGGCAGCAGCATCTCTGGAATATGGTGACATGGTTAGAGAACTGCATTGTTGCCCCTAGTCTCCAGCCATGGAGAAATCCCAAAGATCCCCATCTTGAACCTTCATGAGCATTGTTATTTTGGAAGACATTCTGCTGCTTTCTTGCTGTAGGTCCAGCCAGATATGGAAGATTTGGAGTCTGGACTCGAGAACGAGAAGCGAGGAAGGCTGCAGTATTCCCTGGAGTATAACTTCCGTAGCCAGGAGGTAGGACTTGCTATGCCAGGGTGAGCTACCTAGTACTGATGGAAGTGGCAGGAAATGCCTTTTTTTTTTGCATGGTTAGATTCTCCTCCTTCACCGCATTCCAAACCCTCTCCTTTCAGAGCAGGGCCGGCTCCAGGCACCAGCGAAGGAAGCAGGTGCCTGGGGCAGCCAATAGAAAGGGTCAGCACTCCGTCCGGTATTGGGGTGGCACGTCCAGGTCTCCGGTGACAATTCGGCGGCGGGTCCTTCACTCCCCTTCTTCTTCTTCGGCGGCACTTCGGCAGCAGCTCAATCGGGTTTTCCTTTTTTTTTTTTTTTCCCCTTCGCCGCTTGGGGTGGAAAAAAGCTGGAGCCGGCCCTGTTTCAGAGCCAGCTCTGTACCTTTTCCCCTTGCCCATCACATTTTCCACCCCCACAACAGCCAGTCAGCATGCTGATCCTCTGCTGTGCACACAGCTCCAGTTCCTCCCCCAAACCTGTGGGCACAGCTGCAGATACTAAATAGGTCCTAGCCCACCAGTTGGCCATCAGGGTCCCTTCTGCCTTCCTGGCTACTGATCCATAACAGCACCCCCAACATTGCTTTCTACAACAAAAAGCACCTACTATGCTTTTCTGTGTCCAGTTGCAACAGACTTTGCCTACAGCCACTGGAAGGTTGCAAAGCCAAGCCAGCTCTCCCTCCTTACATGGAACAACCTTTTGCTGTTGATATTTTTCAGATGAAGGTTGGAGTGAAGCAGGCAGCAGATTTAAAGGCCATGGACAGCGGGGGGACCTCTGACCCATACGTTATTGTCTACTTAACAACTGATATGAGGAAGAAGTATGAAAGCAAGGTTTACCGGAAGACGTTGAACCCTGTCTTCAATGAGACCTTCACCTTCCAGGTGAGAAACACTCTCAACTACTCCCTCTCATCCAGATTGCTGCTGTAAATTGCTCTTGACTCACTGCTTGTGAGCTGAGAGCAGACGTCAAATAGCTAGTGCTGATCCTGCACAGCGCAGATACAGAGTGTGGCATGTACAAGAGCAAGGCAAACAAGTGAGCAGGAGGAGGACATGATCCTGTTAGTGAGAGCACTGCTGCGCATCCAACAAAATCCTCCTGCTTTGTGGCAGGAGTAAGGCCAAGGAGGAGAGACGCAGAAGACGGATGTGTCCTCAGGCCCACCCATTCTTACCCACATGTCCCCTGTAAGCGAGCGGACTCACCCCTGCGGCACCTCCTGCTGGTCATCTCGGGGAATTAGCTCTCCCAGCGTCCGGAGCGCCCTCTGCAGGCCGGTGATCCATTTGCCACTGGGCCGTGTCCCTCCCATGACCCCGGTGCCCCTTTCATCGGGTCTCCCCCTCCCCGGGGAGCCCCCACCCACTATCCCCACCTTGCCTCAGTCGTGGGCTACTGCCAGTCACCAACTAGCCCCCGCGCCCTGGGGCAGACTGCAGTGTCAGCTACTCATCATAGGCCAGGTTGGGTTTGGACCTGCTGCCTTGGCCGACCCCTGGCTACCCCTCTGTAGCCCCAGTACCTGTCCTGGCCTTTACTAGGCCGCAGCCTGGGGTTCTCCAGGCTGGAGCTCCCCAGCTCCTCTAGCCTTTCCCCAGCCCTCCTCCACTCTAGGTACCGTTCCCAGCTTCTAAGCAGCCAGGCCCTTCTCCTTCCATGGCTAGAGAGAGACTGCTGAGCTCCTGGCTCCCAGCCTCTTTATAGGGCCAGCTGAGGCCTGATTGGGGCATGGCCCAGCTGCCGCTGCTTCCCCAATCAGCTCAGCTTTTAGAGCTGCAGCCCTTCCCAGGGCTGCTTTTAAGCCCCTCCAGGCAGGAGCGGGTGTCCACCCCGCTACATCCCCTTTTATGTCCTGGATTCTTGAGAATAAACAGGGTCTGAGATTTTCTTACATTCATACTTACACCTTTTCCCCCATCACAGGGCGCCTCTGTCACTACCCAGTGTGCCACACTGCCTGGCCTGTTTCTTGCTCTCTTAACCACCAACACACACCAGATTGTTACCCTTTTACCACGTGGCTATTTATTCTTCACTTACACAGTATAACAGAATACACTGCAGGCTTATACAGTGGGAGGAGACTTCTACACAGCCATCTCTCCTCAGCTCAGGCTCACCCTCTGAGCTTCCCTCAGCTCCTGTTCCTCTCACTTACATCATCCCCATTACTGAGCCAAATTGCCTCCTTAGCCCAGCAATTACCACCCAAGGGTCATTAATCCCCAGCAGAAACTGACAAATTGGCTTTAATGAAGTCTGCACTCTTCCCAGTGCTGCAGCAACCAGGGTGCTACTAATAGTGCCCTGTCACACTCCCCTCCATTGCCCCCCCTGAATCCCTCACTCATGTGAGTGCTGCAGCACAATCAGTTTGCTCTCCCTGTTGTGCAGCACCATACACACACACCTGCAGGAGTAAAGCTTTGGTTTCCTGCACAAACACTGCTGTGTCCTGCCAGTTTCTTCTGCTGAGTCTGAGTGGGAAATGGGGACTTGTCACCTCTCATTAGTCCCTCCTGCAAATGATCCCGGCAACAAATCTTCCCTCCTTCCTTTGGTTTCCAGGACCCAGGGGTCCTTCCTGCTCAGGGCTTAGGGCCAGCAGAGCAGCGTGTTGGGAATCCTAGCGCTGAATGACCATGGAGGCTGACTCTCACTCTGAGAGAGGAGGAGGGCCTGCCCAGGCCCAGATGTGCCTTCAGCGCAAGGGGAAAGGGAGTGGCAATGGAGTGAGGGAAGCTCTGTTACATCTCTGCTGCCCCAGACTCATGAGACTGAGCTCCAACAGAAGAACATGATAGTGGTATCATTAACTCCTCCACTGCAATTCCTTTCTCGTCTCCTCCCGGACAGATTCCCCAGGCGGAGATGTCCGAGTCCACCTTGGTGATGCAGATCTACGACTTCAACCGCTTTGCCAAACACGACATCATCGGTGAGGTCCGGCTGCCTCTGGGCGACTTCGATCTGCAGCACGTGATTGAGCAGTGGCAAGAGCTCACCGCTGCCAGTAAGATGGAGGTGGGTATCCAAGTCAAACCCTGGAGTGAGGGGAGCAGCAAGTGGGCAAAGGGAAACCGAACCAGTGGCAAAATATCTCACAGATCTCCCCATGGAAGTCTTGATTCCACCACTTTCACTCGTGTTGAGCAGCACCTCCCTCGTCATCAAATACTTCTGCTGAAGTCCCTCGGGCTAGGACTGTTGCAGCCCTTACTCAATTGCACCGGGGCGCAAAGCCTGCCTGGTTGCTCAGATTTCCCCTCCAGACACAGCGAGGAGAGCAGAGGCTACTCCCTCCGCATACCCTGCAATGAGCCAGTAAGTGAGGAAGGGATGGAGAGGGTGAAGAGTGGGAGGAGCCAGAATGGATGGCCGGGATTGTGGGTAGTAAACTGCTCCATGAGCCTGGGTGATATAACTCACTCCTCCACCAAAGGAGTAGGAAAAGCACATTTGTAGCTGGAATATTTGCCAAAAACAAACGTTGAGTTGCTCTGTTTGATATATAACCAGAGAACTGCAACTTCTGCTGAGATGGTTGGTTACAGAAGCAGGATGGCCAAGCCAAGCAGTCAAAAGTCAAAATCATGATACATTCAAAATAATAAACATTGGGTTCTTTTTATTTGTCTTGCTTTTTGAGCCATTAAGGCTCACATTTTCAAGCTTTCCTCTATAATCATGAGGGCCAGAAGACTAGAACTGTACTTTTAAAAAGTTGTTTAAAAATGGAAATTCTCTTATAATGACAGAAGTCCAGGAGCTGGGGTTTTAAGAAAAGTACCAAATATTATGAGATTCATGATATAAATCACAAGAATTGGCAATGCTGTCTAGTCATGTGGAATTGTTTCTGTTCTCTGGTTGGATGAAATGCTACTAACCAAAACAGTGTGAAATGCAAATGTTGAAGATGACAGTCAAATCTACAGTTCAAAATTCATGCCATGCTGGTTATTCACTGTAAATTATACCATTTATGTAATTAGAGTTACATAAAATAGTTACATAAGTTATGTAAATGAGTCCCATCAGTTACAGCATGAACTATAGTTTGTAGCCCTGGTTGTAATACTCCTAATTAACAAGTAGAAGTTTGCTATTAATTTTGTCTAGTTATAAAACTGGACAGTTTCTTGGTGTATCTGAAGATTATTTGCAAATAGGAAAAAAAAAAAAAAAAGGTAAAATTCAGTGAATACAAGATGAATTATAAATTATTTATTCACCTGATAAAAATCCACAATGGAGTGTGTAGCAGACCCAATCAAAACTTTGCAAATTTGTCAACATTTCAACAAAAAACGGAGACAGTATTTTCAATGACATTTCCATGAAAATGTTGTCCCACTTTTCAACCTGTATAGCTGGTCAAAGTGTTGAAAAATAGGCAATTTCATCAAAATTTCAACAAAAAAGAGACATTTTCAACAAACTTTGCCCCCAAAGGAACATGGCCTTTGATGAACTGTGACTTGCAAAGTATGAGGCTATAATTCCACACTAGAGCAGATCAGAAAACGGGGCATCATTTTCACAAACGTTTTCACATTTTCACGCATTCTTTTTATTGCAATTTCAACCAAAATACGTTGTTTGAAATTTCAAATTTGGAAGTTTTCTCCCACTTCTAAACCCCTGGAACGTGAGATATAACCTGCGTCCTTACTGTTGTGGTCATGTCCTGTGGCATCCTTCTGGGAGAATTGATTAAATGCAGGAATAAGATGCTGCATTCACAGGCCAGTTCCTTTGTATATCCACAGGACAGGTGCAGCAGAGGCAGTGATGGACTGGGGACCACGGAAGCCCTACTACCCTGAGGCCTATCCCTAGCCTCCCCTTAGTAACGGAACGCTGGCCCGGGGGATTCCTCCCTTTAGTATCACTAACCCTAGCCCTGGGGGCCCCTCCCCTTAGTAATGCTAACCCTAGCCTGGGGAATCTTAACCTGATACCAGGGACCCCTACCCTTAGTATTCCTAACTTTAACGTGGGAATCCCTATCAGCCCCAGGCCAAACCCTAGCCCAGAAAAGCCTACTCCCCCTACCCTAGGGAGCCCTACTCTCAGTAACCCTAACCATAGCCCGGAGAGGCCTACTTTTAGCCTGGGGAGCCCTACAATTAGTAACTCTCACCCTAGCTCAGGGAGCTCTACCTGTCCCAGGCATAACACTAGCCTGGAAAGGCCCACCCTTAGTAACCCTAACCGTAGCCTGGGGAGCCTGACCAGCCCCAGGCCTAACCTGACCCAAGAGGGCTCTACCCTTGGTAACACTAACACTAGCTTGGGCAGTGCTACTGGACCCAGGTCTAACCCTAGCCAGTGAAGGCCTACCCTTAGTAACCCTAACTCTACTCTGGGAAGCTCTACCAGCCCCATGCATAATCCTAGTCCAGAGAAGCTTACCCTTTGTAACTCTAAGCCTACCTTGAAGTTCCCTACTGGCCACAGACCTTACCCTACCCTGGAGATCCCTACCCTTGGTAACCCTATCCCTACCCCTTGGAGTCCTACTGGCCCAAAGGCTAACCCTAGTCCATAGAGGCCCACTGGCCCCTGGCATTGGCCGGGTTGGCTATATTGCTCTGATCCTGCCATCAAGCATTCACTGATCACTTCTCTTTTGACTTTGTGTTTCTAACAGCAAGAGCGCCTTGGGGAGATCTGTTTCTCACTCCGATACGTCCCCAGCACCAGCAAGCTCACTGTGGTGATCTTGGAAGCCAAGAAGCTCAAGAGGATGGACTCAAGTGGATTATCAGGTAAGGAGGAAAGGGCCACAATGATTTTACAGTGAGGGATTCGGGAGTGTGGGGCACACAAGGAAGGACAGACCATGATGCTGCATTGACAGATAAGCTCCAACTAGACAGGTTCTCCTTAAACACAGGTCTCTCTCTGCCCCAGCACAATTCAGGCTTGACTCCTATTGCTATAATGGGAGTGGAGATAAGACAGACAGAAATACAGAAGGCACCAACGGTAAGAGTTGTGGATTCAAATTCAGCCTCAGATGATGAGGATGAATGAGTTGGATTGTCTAGTTCCAGTTTCCAACACTCACACCATATATTTGCAAGAGAGATAAGGGGTGAGGTAATATCTTTTATTGGATCCACTTCTGCTGATGAAAAAGGTCACCCACCTTGTCTCTCTAATATCCTAGGACCAACATGGCTACAACAACACTGCAAACATATATTTGTAACAGTTTGGCAAAAGCTTGTACAATAGGCAACTTCTGCATTTGTCTTCAGGAGAAGGGCTCTGGGGGCAACCCCAAATGGTGTGGGTGGGGACTTTGTGTCTGTGGGTGGAAAGGGCTCAGGATAGACCTCCTCTGTGTGTATGGGGCTGGGAGCAATTCCACTCTGTGTTTAAAGGAACCCCCTAACATATGAGGTTAGAAGCCCCATGCCCCATGCCTCTCCTTTGTGTCTACCCCTCTTCCTCATTTTGCCCCCTCACAACCACTGTGAGGAGTAGCAGGAAGGGCTGCAAGTTGGGATTCAGGTGCCTTGGCAGAGCTGTGTGGAATTGCAGGAGATATCACAGATCAGGACTGAGGTTGATTGGCTGAACTGTGGGGGAAGCCCAGGGCTGGGAAAGCAGGGGTTGCTGCAGGTCAGGACCGAGGTGCACTGGCAAGGCCGTGGGCTACAACAGGAGTGGGCCCTCTAGGTCAGGACCGAGGTGCATTGGCAAAGCCATGCAGAGGCCAGTTCCCAGGAAAGCTAGCAGAATTCTGAATGCCAATGTTCCATGAAGCTGTTTCATGGGTGAGCTGCGGAAATCTTTGCGCCAAGGGATAGCATTAATGATACTGGTTGGCCATGCCCTCCACTCCTTCCTACGTTCTCTTTGTTTCTCAGACCCCTTCGTCAAAGTGCAGCTTACCTTGAACAAGAAGAAATGGAAGAAGAAGAAGACAGGTGTGAAGAAGAGCACTTTAAGCCCCTACTTCAATGAGGAGTTTAATTTTGAGGTGTCTTTCAACCAGATCCAGGTAGGTTTCCCCAGCCAGGGAGAGCATTCAGTAACAGACACGCACCACTAGCAATGAACCCAAGGTCACTGGCTGTGAAGTGGCTGCTATAACTGAGAGTGCTAACAAAAAAAATAGTCCTGTTGGTGCCAGGAGCTGCCATTGTGATGGTGGCTTAGCCTTGCTCAGTTGCTCTGCAAGGCTAAGGGAAATGGAGTGGTGTCTCCTACAATACAGGGGTCTCCTGCAATACAGACATGGAGTTTGGAACTCAGGGAGGTGAAGGGTTTGAGTGAGGGGGGGCGAGTGGCTTTCAGGTGCTGCCCCCTCTTGGCTGATGTCGTCATCCTCAGATGAAATCTCTCACCCCGGATTTACACTGGGGACGTGTAGGTGACCTTGCTGATTGCATTTTTCATTCCAGACCCAGATACTGTATTTCTCACACTTTTCTGTAGCACAGCTGGGAGCAGGGGAGTGGTCGGGGGTAACGAAAAGGAATGGGGAGCATCCCAGAGCGGGTTCTCCCTCTCCCTGGTGTGAGCATGACCCTCCCAGCCAAACCAGCTGAACCTCCAAGCCCTTCCCTTTCCAGGGGATAAGCCAAATCCCAAATAAAAGTTCATGCTTTGTTTTCAAGAAGGGGTGGGGATGCATGCCAGTCAGTCAGTCTGTCCAATCAGCCCATCCCCAGTCATGGCTGGCTTCGTCCTCCTTTTATACAGGGCCACTAAGCATGTAGGGTTAACAAACCCAGCTGCATCTGCTCTACAGTAGCCACTTAACCCTTCCCTGACTGATTTTATACACACTCCTGCAGAGGCCCACATGCCTCTCCATAGGCAGCCCCAGCCAACCTGCTCAGGGGCCAGTGGTACATTTTAGGAGACAGAGAACATACCCCTCACAGAGAGAAGGGATTAAAACATTTTACAACGGCACCCCTATGGGAAAATCACCCTTCTCTCTCTAGCCATGCTCCCTCATTTTCTTTTCCTCTGAATCCTTTTGCCCACCCTCTTCTGCTTCCTTTTCTATCTGCCCCCTATTGACTTTATTCTCCTTTTCCATGCATCCCCTCCTTCCTTCTCTCTCTCACCTGTTCCATTTGTGCCTTCCCTCCAGAACATCGACTTGGTGATTTCGGTCTGGGATCATGACAAGGTGACCAAGAACCAACAGATTGGCAAGGTGTTCCTGGGCTGCAGAGCCACGGGCAACCAGCTGCGCCACTGGTCAGACATGCTGGCCAATCCCCGCCGACCCATCGCCCAGTGGCACAGCCTGCAGCCGGTAGAAGAAGTGGACAATGCCCTGGGGCTGAAATCCCACTTCAAGCTACCTCTGCCTGGCAAATAAAGGGAGGCTTCTATCTCTCTCTCCACTCGGGATCATAAGGAACCTGAGACAATGGGCATGTTTGGATGGATGGTCTGGAGTGCCAAGGAAAGGCAAGAAGTGCCCGGGCTGGGAGAGTTGGGGGGATTTTGCTATGAAGAATCTGTATCGATTAGATTTGTAGCCAAAATATAAGTGAGCAAGAACCAAGTTCCCCAGGCCATGTTGGGAGCTGGTCACTCATGCATATGGCACCTTAGGCTAATGACAAGCGCTTTGAGAGCACCAGAACCTATAATCCATCCCCAGCATAACTATCCTCTGCTTCGAGCCAGTGGAGGGAACTGCGTGGAACATGTCTCTGTGCTAAATTTTGGGGTTGGGAGTTGACGCAGAGACAGGTATACCCAAGGTAGGGTGGGTGGGGATCTGGAAACAGCCTGGCCTCGGGTGAGGAGGGGGATACTGGCGATGTACGGACACATGGAGTGGGTTATTTCCACTGTGTCTAGGAGAGAGAAATATGTGCAACTGAAAATAATGCAATAGCGACACTTCCTTTGACACAAACCTGCACAATAACAACAACACAGTTCAATGGACTGGCATGGATGGATGGGCTGCTTCTTATTGGAAGGAGCCAGGTGGGATGATCATCCATAATCATGTTTTACTCGGGGGGACGGCATTCCTAGAAGATTTTTATACACGCCAAAGATGCTGAGACATGGCAGGCTAGGGAAAGACGTGATGTCAAGGAGTCTGGTCCTCAAATTGAGGGGCAGAAGGACAGACTTGCAGTCAAAGCACTGTAGACCTGGGTTAAATTCTCTGCTCTGCTACAGGCTTCCAGTGGACTTTAGGCATGTCACCTAGTCTCTCAATGGGAATACCAGGGCTGCCCTACCTCCCAGGCATGCTGTGGGGCACCCACTTTGACACAATGGGCATGGGGCTATGTACCTAGTTAGACAGACCTCCTGCAAGGATCCCGTCCTCAGTTCTAGGAGCCACTTCACAGCCAGTGAGCTTGGTGTGTGTCCATTACGGTGTGCTCTCCCTGCCTGGCTGGATGCTGCTGCTGCTGCTGCTGCTGTATTTAACACGGATTAACTCTCCTTGATTGCATCATATAGACACTGACAGGCTCCTCTAGTACTTCTGAGCCTTCCTCTTAGCGAGAGTGAGGAGTCCCCTGTCTGTGGGAGTGCAGTGGGGCGCTCCCAGGACCCTGTGACGTATTGCTTAGCACTGTGCTATTCAGTCCATAGCCCCGGGTGAAGAATGTGGCCGAGGGCTGCTTCAACACTGTACACAAGCTTCATTATTGCTGTGGTGAGGTGGATCGTGTGGACCAGGAAGGTTGGGGGCTTGGTGGGAAATACCGAGAGGTTGGGCAGGGAAAAGCCTCCCTCAAAACATGCTGGGAAGTGGGTTCCCTCCCACGGTAGCCTCTGCTTAAAAACAAAAATCAGCTGTTTTAGCTGACAAAACAGCACTGGCCGGGATTCCCTGCACACACCTGAGACCCCCTAGCTGGTCCTTCAGTACAGAACAGTCTCACTCCATCAGCTCACCTGCCTGCATCTGAATGAGGAAAGGCACCTGGATTAGCTCAGGCTAGAGAGAAAACTGCTAAGGGTGCAGTGCTACGTCCTCGGGGACATCTCTCTCCTGGTCCTTGAGTTTGCATTTCAAGGGGCCATTCATTCTGGGGATTTTTAAGGGGTTCTTTGTTTTAGATTAAGAGCACAGGTGAGTTTTATCCTGATGTCGTGGGGCACCTCTGCCTGCCTTTGCCAGCCAGGGCTTCTATTGAGAGAAGATGGAATTGGCCAGGTGTCAAACCACATCTTGGCAAATGCTGTGGGGAACACTGAATACACTCTTACTCTGTGTGCATGTAGTGCCTAGCACAATGGGGCCCCCATCTCGGCTGGGGCTGCTAGGGGCCTCCATAATATGAATAATTCTTAACTGTAATAATTTAAAAAATCCCTGTGCTAGAAAAACATCAGAGGTACAGAGCAATAAAATCCAGAATGTTAAAACAGTTCACTCTGCCTTCTCTGATATGGAGAAAACCATCTGGGCCACATGTTTTCCTGGTGCAGCTCTGTTGACCTCAGTGGGTTTACACTAGTAGTTCTTACTGTAACCAAAGGGAATCAGGAACATAAGTCAATGGGATTTGTGCTCCTAACCCCCATAGGCACTTTTGAAAATCTCACAGTAAACAGTTTAAGGAGTCAGATCACTGTAAATGATAAAGTGAGAGAATTTAAAACAGAACAGTTAAATATCATATCCTCCTTTACTGACCTGCCATGCCAAATACTAAGAGGACAGGATTTTGGGCCAGATCCTTGGCTGGTCTAAATCAGCGTCACTCCAGTGACATCAGTCGGTGGAGATCTGGTCCCTGTAGCAGCTGTTGATGTTGCTGACTCCTAAAGTGCACTCTCCACTCCTTGTCTGGCTCTAGATTTCTGTGGTCTGGCATCAGGTGCTGCTGCAGAAAGAACCCACAACTTGAGGCTGATCACATGGGAGGTGGCCTTGCAAAGTAAAGCACAGCATCAGTGTCAGCCATTGGAGACTGTCTCCAGACCTATACAACCTTCAGGTGACTGGTGTCCTTACCAATGCCAGCATCCTCCGGGTTACATGAAAGCAGCCTTTGAATTGTTTGTGGAGGTTTGCGATGGCTATTGTTCTGTCATGTCCTGCGAAGCCAGAGTGCTTTTGTTTCTGGATAGGTAACAGCCTGCCCTGAAGGATCCTCCAGTGCTGGGGTAAATCAGGGCTGTACTTTTGCAGCCCTAACTTGGACTAGGGCTGGGTGGCCCTGAATCATGGAACCCCCTCTCTCCAAGCAAAGCTAATTTTTTAGTTAATTTCCTAATTCTGCAAGGCACTCAGATGCCACGGACATGGGTGAGGAATAAGATTCTAAAGAGAACAGAATGTTCTCCATCTCCAGCTAGCCAGTGGCTGGCCCTAGCAAGCAGAAGAGCCTGCTGATTACTGATTGCTAATTGGGCTCGAGGTTTGATTCTCCAGCATAAATTAGAGCAGCCTTCAGGCTGCTCCAAACTATGCCAAGGACTGTTCCAGTAGCCTGTGTCAGCAGGACACAGACGCACCATGGCCACCTTCCCTTTTCTTTGGTCACACCCCTGTGCTGGGGGCCAGGGTTGGGGGTTGGCATGGCAGCTATTACAATGGCTCTACGCCATCTGGGTATTTCCCTATGAAGGAGGAATCTTTTAGGTACCTGATCCTGCACTGAACTGCCAGAGCAGAGCAGAACAGCTGTAGCCGATTGGAAAATTGAAGCCATCATCTCTGAACTTGGTCCCAAAAGTGTAAGGGAGTTTTAAGTGAGTCTAATTTACACCAACATCACATATTGCCTCTGATTTTGGCTCTTTGTTTCTTATGGAGAAAGACCTGCAGGGACAAGCAACTTGCTTGCCTTTGGGGAGGAGAGAATTGAAGACATTAAAGTCTTTGATTTATAGGAGAAGAAAATTAATCTTAAATTATCTGGAGCTCCACTGAATGGCTAGCAGAGAGTTAAACAAATACCAACAGCGTGCGAAAAGCTGAGAAAAACCGTAATAGAGATTAATAACCTGAACTTGACTAAAAAAAACATTGTCCTTAATAAATGTTCTGAGTTTAATGCTACTTATTATTGAACAAGCTGGAAAAAAACGAGACGATCATTCTGAAATTGATGCAGCAAGTGGAGTGAGGCCTATAGTGGGCAAATGGAATATAGTGAGTACATTTAATGAACTAAAGGGTAAAATAAATCAGCTGAGAAATGCCTGTAGAATGGACATGCAGCAAATTAAAGCCTCAGGCTTAAGACATGATAGACTGGACTGTACGAAAGGTAACATTTATAAATGGATGCAGAGTTCAGAATTCATCTCGGAGTGGAGGTGGGGTGTTTAGGTCCATTCTATAGTGGGTAGTGGTTTCAGCTGGTACAGTGGCAATGGGACTGTCAGGGTCACTAGAGATGGGTGAATCTGTGTGCCTAATTTCAAATTCCTTTGTAAATGTTGGCTTTGAAGGATCAACTTGGCTGTTATTGGATTTTTGTTCTGTTGAGGAGGGTCTGAATAAAAAGCAGCAGAGGGGGTGGACAATAAAATATTGGTCAGTTTCCCAGCAGCGACAAAATCAGTGATGCAGAATCTGGGCTGATTCTAACTGTAACTTGCTTTATCTACACATGTATACCAGTCCTGGAACAAAGGTGGTCAAACAGCTTGTAGGTCAATCCCTGCTTCCAGGAAGTTCAGCCCAACATCAGTGGCTGATTCCTAGGAAGCAACTCTGCCTCAAGAATTGACTATTCAGAGACAAAGATAATGAGCAAGCTTTCCTGCTGCTTGCCCAGCTCCCTCTCTCTTCAAGCTGCCCCTACACAGAACCTTGCATAACCCAATCTAGCAACCGCACAGCATATCTTCCTAGTAAAAATTTGCTCACGCAGTAAGAAAAGGAACTTAGAATTCTAAGTATATGAGCACCACCATCTGCCATAACAATACTTACTGAAAAAATAAGGTGAAAGATGGAGTGAAGAGTTGGGCGGTGTGAGAAAAAGCTACAGAGGGTTCAATTCAATGTTATCCTGTGGCCCTTTTGGGTCCAAGTGAAAACACCCTGTCACTGTGGGCCTCTATGCCAGATGAGATATGCTGGAGTGGGCAGGGGATGGGCATTCCAGGGTGTGACCAGGAAGGGGGTGTGTTTGAGGTGTTCACTGTTCTTATTCCTCAATAGTGGATACTGGTTGGGGGAGCTGAGGTCTTACTTTGTAGAACTGGAACATTTGCCTCAGCTAGTGGACAAGCACTGAACTGGAGAAGGACAGGTCCTCCTCACCCTTTATTCAGTCTGGACCTGTTTCCTTGTGAAGTAGCTTGTAGGAAGCCTGTGGTTCTGAGGCTTCAAACAATTGTCTGGCATTTTCCATAGATCTTCAAAAGTGAGGGGCATCTGCATGAGAACGGAAGGGAGCTGGTGCTGTCACCAGGACCAGACGGTCTTCATCCAAGAGTTCAGAAGGAACTCAAATATGAAATTGCAGAACTACTAACTGTGGTTTGTAATATATCGCTTGTACCAGATGATGGGAGGTTAGCTAACATAGCGCCAATTTTTTAAAAAGGCTCCAGAGGCGATCCTGGTGATTGCAGGCTGGAGGTCTAACTTCAGGGCCAGGCAAATTGGTTGAAACTATAGTGAATAACAGAATTATCAGATACATAGATGAACACAATATGTTGGGGAAGAGTCAACATGGCTTTTGTAAAGGGAAATCATGCCTCACCAATCTATTATAATTCTTTGAGGGAGTCAACAAGCATGTGCACAAGGGTGATCCAGTGGATATAGTGTAGAACTTTCAGAAAGCCTTTGATAGGGTCCTCACCAAAGGTTCTTAAGCAAAATAAGCAGTCATGGGATAAGAGGGAAGGTATTGTAATGGATCACAGATCCATGGTTAAAAGATAGGAAACAAAGGGTAGATAAATGGTCAGTTTTTACAGAGGAGAGAGGCAAATATCTTTGGGGGACCCCACTCTGTACTGGGACCAATCCTGTTCAACATATTCATAAATTATCTGGAAAAAGGGATGAACAGTGAGGTGTCAATGTTTGCACATGATACAAAAAGTTACTCAAGATAGTTAATTCCGGAGCTGTCTGTAAAGAGTTACAAAGCAATCACAAAACTGGGTGACTTGGCAACAAAATAGTGGATGAAATTCAGCGTTGATAAGTGCAAGTAGTGCACCTTGAAAAACATAATCCCAGCTATACATACAAAATGATGGGGTCTAGCTGTTACCACTGAAAAAAGAGATCTTGGAGTCATCGTGGATAGTTCTCTGAAAACATCTGCTCAATGTGCAGCAGCAGTCAAAAAAGCTAACAGAATGTTAGGGACCATTAGGAAAGGGATAGATAATAAGACAGAAAATGTCATAATGCCACTATATAAAATCCATGGTACACCCACACCTTGAATACTGTGTGCAGTTCTGGTTGCTCCATCTCAAAAAAGGATATATTAGAATTGAAAAAAGTACATAGAAGGGCGAGAAATTGATTAGGGGTATGAAACAGCTTCCATATGAGGAGAGATTAAAAAGTCTGGGACTGTTCAGCTTAGAAAAGAGATGACTAAAGGGGGGATATGATAGAGGTCTATCAAATCATGAATAGCGTGCAGGAAGTGCTATTTATCCCTTTACATAACAAATGAACCAGAGGTCACCCAGTGAAATTAATAGGCAACAGGTTTAAAACAAACATAAGGAAGTACTTCTTTACACAATGCACAGTCAACCTATGGAACTCCTTGCCAGAGGATGTTGTGAAGGCCAAAAGTATAACTGGGTTCCAAAGAGAATTAGATAAGTTTATGGAGGATAGGTCCATCAATAGCTCATAGCCAAGATGGCGAATAATGTAACCCCATGCTCTTGATGTTCCTAAACCTCTAACTGCCAGAAGCTGGGACTAGATAACAGGGAATGGACAATGTGGTAATTGCTCAGTTCATTCCCTCGGAAGCATCTAGCATCTGCCACTGTCAGAAGACAGGATACTGGGCTAGATGGACCATTGGTCTGACTCACTATGGCCATTCTTATACAGGGAGGAGAGGGGGTTCTCTATACAAGGTAAACCCAAGGCGAGGGAACTGAGCCATTTAACTGTGAGAGAAGAATTCAGTATCATCTCTGGCAAGAGGTCAAACCACCTACCCTTTAGTTTTTAATGCACTTTTGAAGGATTTTTTTCTTCCTCTGCATTTTGATGCTGTTTTCCACATGGCTTTGAGAACCTCTCAGTGCATTGTCCTTATGTTCTGGCTAGGTTCTTTTTGCTCCTGCCTGTTGCTGCTTGGAGCATGGCTCAGGGAGCTCATCTTCTTCTGATTTCTTCTCCCTGAACATAAAGAAAAGGTCTTTTGCTGTGATAGAAGGGTCCACCTCCCTGAATGAAGCCACGGTGAATGGTATCTTGGTAATGGGAGGGAGGATAGCCTTGTGGTGATAGGCGCCAACTTCCCCTCTTTTCCGTGGGTGCTTGATCCCCCCTCTGTACCCTGCCCCGCCCACACTCCACCCCTTTCATGAGGCCCCGCCCCTGCCCCGCCTCTTCCCACACCTTACCTGACCCCATTCCAAAGTTCCCGCCCCAACTCCACCTCCTCCCTGCCCCTATTCCAACTCCTTCCCCAAATCCCCACCCCGGCCCTGCCTCTTCCCCGCCTCCTCCCCTGAGCGTGCCACGATCCCACTCCTCCCCCCCTCCCAGACCGTGCAAACAGCTGTTTGGCGGCAGCCGGGCAGGAAGCACCGGGAGGTAGGCGGAGGAGCGGGGATGTGGTACGCTGGGGGGGGGGGAGAGGGGAGCTTGGCTGCCGGTGGGTGCAGAGCACCCACTAATTTTTCCCCGTGGGTGCTCCAGCCCGGAGTACCCACAGAGTCGGCGCCTATGCTTGTGGTTAAAGTAGCAGCTTGGTAATAAGAAGGGCTGAGTTCTTATCCTGGCTTGGCCTTAGACCCTCTGTATGACCTTGGGTTAGTCATTTGATTTCTCTGTGCCTCAGTTCCCCATCTGTAAAACAGGAATGTTAATCCTTCCTTTCTAACGATCAAAAATATGTTTCTAATACTTGGAGATTCCCCAGACAGAAGACAATACACTACTGTTACTCTTGGTTAAATGGTAGGGAAGGGTTCTTCTCCAGCTTTTAAAAAGGCACCTCAAACTCTCTAATCACTCTCTCTGGCCAATTTCTAAGGTCTCTGTCCCTGTGATATCTACCTGCCATTGTATATTAGTGCTAAACCATGCAGTCACAGAGTCAAAATAACATAGAATTAAACTACACAAAAACAGCTTTCTTGAGAGGAGCCTCTGAAATTCTGATGAACAGATGGATGCTCAACCAATGTGCCACTTTGCTAGTTGCATGTCACACACCCACTGGTCACAGAAATTTTTTACTATGAGCTCAACCCTGGAGAAATTCAAGCAGCTTGAGAGCTCTTTGGAGTCCCAGCCTGCAAGCTACACATGAGACAGTGTTAGGAAACAGATGGTGTTCTCCAGGAGAGTAACAAATCCCATCTCTGACCTCTGCAATGGAACAGGCTTTACTACACAAGGAGAGATATCGGCATCGCTCAGTCTTTCGGGGCTAATCCATCCCAGAGCAAAGGGGGGCAGTATAAGGGCTCCATTTGCCTAAACCAGGGTAGGCAACCTATGGCACGTGTGCCAAAGGCAGCACGCGAGCTGATTTTCAGTGGCACTCACACTGTCCGGGTCCTGGCCACTGGTCCGGGGGGCTCTGCATTTTAATTTAATTTTAAATGAAGCTTCTTAAACATTTTAAAAGCCTTATTTACGTTACATACAACAATAGTTTAGTTATATATTATAGACTTGTAGAAAGAGACCTTCTAAAAACGTTAAAATGTATGACTGGCACGCGAAACCTTAAATTAGAGTGAATAAATGAAGACTCGGCACAGCACTTCTGAAAGGTTGCCGACCACTGGCCTAAATCCTAACTTGTACCCAGCTGCCCAATAGCTTCTATAGGCCTCGTGACAACCAGGGAATACACAATGTGTGGAACTCCTCCTGGGCCTGCCTGGGGCTCTTGCAGGGGGTGAATATATGTGTGTTGGGGGAGGGTTACAGAGCTGTCTCTGCACATGGCAGGAAGGGCCTCCTACAGGAGGGAGTACTAACTGAGGGAAGGAGAATGCAGGGCAATCCCTGAACTTTATCCTGGAATTACTGGGAATTTTTCCATTGATATCAATGGGAACAGGATCAGGCCTATGAAGAGAAGACCAGCAGATTGCACAGAGCTCACTGGATGAACAGAGCCAAAGTGGCAGGTGGAAGGTAATTCAGTTAGTTAATATGGGCCACACAAATGCAATCAAACAAGGCAGTTATGGTTCCCCCTGTGTTTAAAGTGCCTCAGAAGGATTGGTGCAAGGTTCCTGAGCTTGGACTCCGGTACAGCTATCCCCTTTGGGGAGAGAGATAGAGTCAAATAATTTGAAAATGCCAGAAAACTCTGGTGTTCTCCATAGGATTTAAAGCAGGGTTAAGGGTCCGAGCTATGAATGTTCAGGTCTAAGGGAAATATTCCTTCGAGAAATCTCTGTGTTAATCTCATTGAAAAAACCTGCACTGAGAAATTAGCTTAATGCTTAACTCAATGGGGAATTGCTACACAGAAATCACAGGGTGCTAAATCAGCTGAGAAACCAACACCAGAGAAACACTGAGAAGTAAGGATACGATTCTGTCACGGAGGTCACGGATTCCGTGACTTTCCGGGACCTCTGTGACTTCTTCTGGGACAGGGCTGGAGCAGCTGTCAGCCCCGGGCCGTCAGAGCAGGGCTGAAGCAGCGCCTGGGGTTGGGTCAGCACTGCTGGGGCTGAAGTAGCGGTGGTCAGCCCCGACGCAGGAGCAGTGGCAGGGCTGGAGCAGCTGCCAGCGGTCAGCCCTGGTGCTGCCAAAGCAGAAGCAGCGGTCCCCGGGCTGCTGGAACAGCGGTCAGCCCTGGGCCCGCCGGAGCAGCGCCTGGGCAGAATCTTAACCTTACTGATAAGAAATATAAGCTCTTTTGGGCAGGGAGGATCTTTTTGTCTTGTGTTTGTACAGCACCTAGCACAGTGGGGCCCTGGTTCATGGCTGGGGCTCCCAGGCACTACCGTAACACAGATAATAAATATTCCCGGTATTTGAAATCATTGATGCTTGCACCAAGCTGCGAGCAGTTCAAAGCCTGGAGAGTGAAATTTTAGAGCTAACAGATGCAAGGGACTCTTCTAATGCATTAGTGAGCCAAGTACAGTACAGAGAGTTGCTGTATAAATGTGCATTACACTGTTCTGCCATTGCTCCTCCGTTATCCATTGCTGTTCTAGTCTCCCTCCCACCTCTCCCAAGTTCTGTCAATACCACTCAGTCCCAGACTGCAGCAGCCAGTTATTCCAGCCCTGGCCTTCTCCTTAATAGAATCTGCATGTCGTGCCAGACTCTGTGGTTTTTGCAAAGTGACCTAACCTCCATTAGGGACGTGGACAAGACCAAATCCTTCCATTTGTTCCTCAACTAGATTTGATGCTGTCTCTCTGCAAGTTAAATAAAAAAGCTGATAGCTAATGCACTGACCCGCTGTGTCATCCCTGTGGGAGCTGTCAGGTTCTAACCCCTAATGACCTCTTTAGCTCTATCACAAACCTATTTCATGAGAGCCTTAGGTTAGATGAGAGCAGATAATGGAGACCACAGTGTATTCCGCCCTGCCTCCCCCCCCCAGTGACTCCCATTCCAGGGAGTTCTATTCCCAAAGTCATGGGTGAGACTGTTTTCTCTCTCCTTCATCCTCCACCCTGGCCCTTGTTTTTTCTACTTCTCAGCTTGGAAGTCACCAGCCCTAGCCCTACGCTTATCCCATGAATGGTCATAGTGAAAGCAAAGTCCCCTTCTCTCTCCCTCCCGCCTTTTTGTATTTTAGTCTCTCCTCAGTGGGTGGATTTTGCTGTCAGATGGAGAGCGGAGGAGAGTGTGGGAGCAGGTAGGGCTCACTCTGGTAGGCTGGCGGTGCCTGTGCTCATGGCAGGGTGATGTCTACTGGGGGCATCTGTAAAGCAGACCCCCCCACACCTTCCATCAGGGCCGGCTCCAGGCACCAGCTCAGCAAGCAGGTGCTTGGGGCGGCCAACGGAGAGGGGCGGCACGTCCAACTCTTTGGCGGCAATTCGGCGGCGGGTCCCTCACTCCCTCTCGGAGCGAAGGACCTGCCGCCAAAGAATGAAGCGGTGGCGGTAGAGCCACCGCCAAAGTGCCGCTGATTGCGATTGCGGGGTTTTTTTTTGGTTTTTTTTGCTGCTTGGGGCGGCAAAAACCCTGGAGCCGGCCCTGCCTTCCATAGCTCTTAGCTATGGGTGGGATTGGAGGGAGCTGCCAGGAAGAATCAAAGTAGGAACTCTCCAGATGAGGGAGGGTCAGCAGGGGTCTCTCTGAATATATGTGCCCCCCACTTTGTTATAGAGTTGTCTCTGGTGTAACAGCTTCAGTTAGAGGCAAGGCTCCTGGAGCTCCATTAAACCCTGTTAAAAGCTTCTCACTATGTCTTCACTTGCTTTGCTTATAATGCTCCCACCCAGCATGCCGAGCTGGTGAGAATACTGTTCTAAAGAGAGGGAGGCTGCAGGTCTGCTTGCAAAGCAACCCCCACTGGGGCTCAGAGCGCAGGAGCTGTCTCCCCTCTGCCGAGCTAGAAGAGTGGAAGGGCCCCAGCCAGAAAGTACAGGGCTGAGGGCAAGATGTCAAAGCAAGATCCTCCTTGTAGCTCCACCCAAACTGTGATTGCCTAAATGTCCTCCCATCCCCACCGCCCTGCATCCTTCCCCTGTGGGCTCACTTCCCCATTAGATTTATTCCCCTCCTCTCCCAACACATGCATTCTGAAGCTTTTATTTCAGCCCCAGCCAGAGATCGGACTCACTCACTCGTTGCTCAAATTACCCTTTGCACCCCCTGATGAGCTACCCACTCCCACCCATGCTGGGACCCAGACACATGCGTGCATGCATCCAGGTACCACGGCAAACAGTCAGCCAGACACATTCGTTGGCCCCTGATTCTCATTCCCTAATTCCGGTGCTTGGGGGACAGGTGGGCATAACAAAGGTGGCATTAATCTATCTTGGAGCTGCTTGTATTCTGGAGAAACAGAGAGGAGCTGGAGTGTAGGGCACTCCAGCCACACGCTATACCTGTCCCCTATACTAGAGACTGGTAGAAAGACTTTGTCTATGTCAGCATTAGTAGAACCCAGACCTGGGCCCACTGACTGCAGTGGGGCTTCGCTGCTGTAAATCCAGAGGCACTGAGAGCGGATTCCAGCCCTTACTCTGGAAAAGTGAGATGCTTTAAAAGTAAAGTTTGCTGTAACCTGCTCTGCACATTCCTTCCCTCCCCTGCCATCTGCAGCTGAGCCATCCTAGGGGGACTTATTGCTCATAGATCGTGAGACACTGGGAACTGTCTTTTCTCAGTTATACCACGCCACCCTCTTTCCAGCAAGGAGCCTGTGAAGCACTCAGCTGCCTCTCTGGATCCTAGGCTGTGACGTGTGGCTCCATCGAGAGAGCAGTATCCAGGATACCCAGAACCAGCAGAGCCAGCCAATCGCAGCCTCTGAGAAGCCAGTTCCACAGAGGAGCAGACCCTTCATAACTGATTGAGCCATGCCTGTTCATTTAAAGGAAACCAGTGGCACTGAAGTTAGCCGGGAGTGTTAAGAGGAAGAGACAGAACAGCTGAGCGCCAGTCGCTGGTGATGCCGTGTAGCACTGCTTGATTTACAAGGACACACAAGGTAAGTAATTCTGTAAACTTTGTTTCAGCAGCTCTTGCTTGGTGAAAAGGAGAAACACCGGCAGGATCCATCTCTGTACTTTATGGCCCTGGCTGCTGTAGTATCTGAATGCCTCATAGTTAGGGCTGCAGGTTTGTCATGGTGCAGAAAAAGTCATTGATATCAGGATTTCTTGGATTGTCCGTGACTTCAGCAGGAAGGCTATAGGGGGGTTGCTGGCTTGGTGTGGAGAGGAGGACCAGCGGCTGAGGTGTGTGGGAGCCCACCCCTCATTCACCCCACAGCCGTGGCTCCGGTCCCACTGGCTGGGCCTGGCTCCCTGCCCTGGGTTGTGATCTGGCGCATGGGGATCACAGGATCACCCACTCAAATTTGGCGCTACGGCCCATCTGTCATGACAAAGGGGCCATAGGGCCACACCTGAGCGATGCTGCGACCCTGTGCACCAGGTTGCAACATACAGAGGGAGGAGCCTTGGCCCAGCTCTGCAGGACACAGGAGCTGCTGCTGCCCATGTCCGGGGTGAGCGTGGAGCAGGCTTGCTCTTCACCCCTGCCCCCACAAATGTGTCCCTGGAGTCTCCCCTCCTCATCATGCCAGGATAAGGTTGTGGTGCCAGGGTGAATGGTGCAGCTGTGGGTGGTCAGTCCCCCCTCATTTGTCGAGACACTTTTTATAAAAAATCATGGAGCAGATGCTAAACCCATGACTTTTACTACATTTACCGTGACTGCTCCGTGATTTTTGATTAAAAAATGCTGTGAGAAATCTGCAGCCCAACTCAGAATCGTTAATGGATTTTATCCTTATCCAGTGAGGAAGGGAGGTATTATTCCCATTTTACAGATGGGGAACTGAAGCACAGGGTAGATCAAGTGAATTGCCCAAAGTCACACAGCAGGTTCATGGCAGAGCCGGGAACTGAATCCTGGTCTCCTGAGCCCTGTTCATTAGGTCACCCTTCACACCCCAGAGCTCCACCTGGTTACAGCAAGCTAGCCCATGGCCTTTGCAGCTGTATTAGCAATGTAAGCAGAGTAGCATTTCAAAATACTGATGTCAGAGAGTGCGACTGAATGTGCTAAATGTATTGTGGATTGGCAAGAGAAAGCTGCTGGAATTCTGCAATGTTCTGATCTAATGCTTCTTTACAAGGGAGAATTTGATCTGGTGTGAGATGGCAAGAGGTTCTGGGCTTTGTTCAGGAAGGGACACTTTGACCACTACTAGCCCCAAGGGAAAACTTGATCACTACCCAGCTGGACACTGCTTGATATTCTTAGAACTGTACAGAGAGACATTCCTTGGAACCAGTAGTGGCGCCAGCTCTTCCGGTGCCCTAGGCGGCGGAAGGTCCCGCCCCCCAAATTGACCGGCCGGACGGGGCGCCGGCGCCCCCAAAATAGCAGTGCCCTAGGCGACCGCCTAGGTCGCCTAATGGGTCGCGCCGGCCCTGCTTGGAACTAAGGAAAATGATTAGCTGCAGATTTCATTAGAACATGACTCTGGAGAGCAAATTGTGAAAGATGCATCTGCAATTTGGAGTTCGTGAGAAATGGAAGTGCCCAGCATCTTGTCAGGATTTGACCCCGACTGAGGTTTTATGGCTAAATGTTGAAACTGGCTGTACAATCCCTGTGTGCTGGCTACAAATTATACCTTGATACTTTGAGCTCAGCAGAACAGTATTTGCTTTCAGTTGTACAGACAGCTGCATTGTACATGCATAATGATTTGACATTTATTAAAGCACCCTGAGTGTGATCAGTTTTGCAAGGAAACATTATTATCCTTTCCAAAAATTTAAATACCTGATGGGCTTATGGAAATCAAAGAGGACATTGGAATAGGGCAGACAGGCTCTTCTACAAGCGGTAATGGTCTGGGTAACAAAGGCAGTCAGGAGTGGATTAAGGTAAGATTCTGGCCTTATGTCAGGAGAGAGATGGACCCACCTGGAAGACAGAGCAGTAGTACAGTGCACAGATATTTGCTGCAGGCTGGCACCCATTGGGATGGGGATGGACTGCCTCAGTTGGGAGGAAGATCAAGGATGCTGGATTGGGAGGAAGATAAGTCTTCCGGGGGGCTGGAAGGAGCAGTCTGTCCCTGTAGGAGGAGGTCAGGAGATGGGGCTGGGAGGGAGATATGGTTAGGGGAAGCAAAGCCCATTTGGCCAAGCTGCAAAACGTGAACCTGGATTTAGAACACTGTAAAGTTTGGGGTGTTTGGATCCCAAGGTAGGGAGTGGGAACAGGCTCAGCCCACTGGAGAGGGAGGGATAACTTGCAAAACTGCTCTCTGCTTTGTTCTGGTGCTGGATTTCCAATGCCATCATAGGCCTGGGTTTTCTGCATCTGGAGTTTTGTTGTGAACCCACCTGTCTCTACCCACCCTAGTGGCAGTTGTAAGACTCCTTTCCCCCCCATACAGACTGATTTTGCCAGGGCTGGAAGGCTAGGGGGTTATGGAAACAAGGCTGTGTTGGCACTGGAGAGTTTAGCATGTGGAATTGCCTAATGCCTTAGACCAGGGGTTCTCAAACTTGATTGCACCGCGACCCGCTTCTGACAACAGAAATTACTACACGACTGCAGGAGCGGGAGGCCAAAGCCAAAGCCCCACTGCCCTGGGTTGGGTGGGGGCGGGGGTCAAAGCCGAAGGCCAAGGGCTTCAGCCCCAGGCAAGGGGCCTGTAACCTGAGCCCTGCCACCCAAGGCTGAAGCCCTCGGGCTTTGGCTTTGGTGCCACGTGGTGAGGCTCGGCCCCCAACAAGTCTAACGCCAGCCCTGGTGACCCACTTTGGGTCCTGACCCACAGTTTGAGAACCACTGCCTTAGATGCTATGACATACGATTTCAAAAAGATATGCCTCCTCCATGGGACTTGCATATTCTGCTGGAGTTGGGCACACACAATGCTGGGCTGTCTCACTTGGACACCTGTGAAACAAAGGAGCCTGTCCTAGTGGAACTTGCATCTCCATGCTGAAGACTCCTGCCATGTGACAGCACAGAATCAGAGAGGTGGCATGCAGTCATGTCCCATGGTATGGGAGGCTCCAGCATGCTGTACTGTGAGGAGTTAAAGAAAGCCACATTCACTGATATTTAAATTTCCCCTGAGCACAGGCAGGCTTCCAGGCAGGGCCGGCGCACCCATTAGGCGACCTAGGCGGTCGCGTAGGGCACTGCTATTTTGGGGGTGCCGGCGCCCCGGCCGCCCGTAGAAATTTGGGGGCGGGACCTTCCGCCGCCGCTGTTGGGGGCGGCATTTCGGGGGCGGGACCTTCCGCCGCCTAGGGCGCCAGAAGAGCTGGCGCCGCTACTGCTTCCAGGGCTGAATCCCAAAATCCCTCATTCAGTTTATACTTGGACAAATCTCCCACAGACTTCAGCATCACTCAGGATCTGGCTATTTCTAGACATGATAGCAGATGGACTGTTAATAACTGCAGTCCAGTTAATTTTACCTCTGTTCCACATGAGAAACCTCAGTCGAGTTATAAAATGGTAGGTTATTTAGAGGATTCATAGATTCCAAGGCCAGAAGGGACCATTTTGACTATCTAGTCTGACCTCTTATATAACAGAGGCCATAGAACGTCCCCAAAATAATTCCTAGAGCAGATCTTTTAGAAGAACATCTAATTGTGATTTTAAAATGGTCAGAGATGGAGAATCTGCCACAACTGTTGGAAAGATGTTCCAATAATAGGCTAAGAAGCAGGATGTTCTTTGTGAGGTCCCCTCAGCTGTGGAATTCACTCCCTCCCTGATCTGAAATTGTCCTAGGCCTGGTCTACACTACAGAGTTAGCTTGAAGGAAGCCGCCTTAAGTCAACTTGTTAATGTATGTATCTACACTTCCGGGTCCTTTATGCCGACCTAAGTCGCCTCTAATGTCGACTTCTGTAATCCACCTCTCCGAGAGGCGCAGCACTTAATTAGATTTTCATGGGTTGACTGCGAGGTAGTGTAGATGCAGCGTTGTGTAATTCGACTTAATTGGCCTCCAGGTGGTGTCCCACAATGCTCATCTGTGACTGCTCTGGAGATCATTCTCAACTCTGCTGCACTGCAGCCAGATACACAGGAAACAGTCCCTCCCCAGCTAAACCCTGGGAATTTTTGATTTCCCATTTCCTGTTTGATCAGCATTGGGAACATGCCATCTTGAGCACAGCTGATCATGGAGACTACTCGCCTCAAACGCGCTCCAGCCTGGTCTGCACAGGAGGTGATGGATCTCATCGCTGTGTGGGGAGAAGAGTCTGTGCAGGCAGAGCTCTGATCCAGCAGAAGAAGCGCTGGCATCTATGCAAAGATCACTTGTGGAATGGGGGAGAAGGGGTACACAAGCAACATAGACACAGCATTGCCGTGTGAAAATAAAAGAACTTCGCCAAGTGTACCAGAAGGCAAGGGAGGCGAACAGTCATTCTGGTGCTGAACCCCACACATGCCGGTTCTACAACGAGCTGCATGCAATTCTCGGGGGTGACCCTACTAGTACCCCCACAAGCAACGTAGACACCTCATATGTGTGTTAGTCTAGGGACAACAAGGAGGACGATATGGTGGATGAGGAAGAGGAGGAGGAGGAGAATGGGAGACAGGCGAGCGGTGGATCTATTCTCCCTGAGAGCCAGGAAATATTTTTAACCCTGGAGCCCTGTGGGTCGCAGGACACCACGGTGGCCGACCATGATGCTGGGGAAGGTACCTCTGGTGAGCATACAGTTACAATCAAAGTCCAGTTAAACTTTAGCGGGCACATACATTTGGTGGTATTGCATGTTTACTGTGAAGAAAAAGTGAGGTGCTGTGGTTCTCTGCTTACAAGAGGCCGCTCCAGCTATGCAGAGGGTAGCCCCTGGAAAAGACTGTTTATGTGGACTGGGATAACCTGGGAATCCTCCATGGATATCTCTAGGAAATTTTCATGGAGGTACTCTGCAATCCTTTGCAGAAGGTTTCTAAGCAGGTCAGTCTTATTTCTTCCACCATGGTAGGACACTTTCCCACGCAACTCCTGAATTAATAGTGCTAGCATCATTGCGGTACACAGCATAGCAGCATAAGGACTGGGTCGATACCCAGATGCTTGCAACATCTCCTTTCTTTCCACCTCTGTTACCCTCAGGAGACTGATATCACATAGGGTCACCTAGGGGAAACGGGGGAAGTTCTCATTAAAAGTGGTCTTACAAGAAAAAAAAAAAGAGCATGTAGACCCCACCCCCACATTCCAGATCACCAAACCATGTGGCCACTAATGTTCCTTTACTGTGCTTGGCATGGGTCAGCAAGTAGTTTAAGTGGCTGATAGGGGACTGGGGCCCCACATGTGAGATTCCGCAATTTTGGAGTGAAAACGTTCTTCCCCTCCCCCCCCCGCCCTGTTTGTAAACAGCTTCCCATGGGTACTATGGGGAGGGTCGATTGTTCGACTAGCTACCTCTGCTCCCAACATGAGCCTGCCATAAACTTTATTAAAAGTGTGGTCACCCATGACTTGGGGGGAGGGGTCTACTCACCATGGCTGGAACAGCAAAACGGTGCAGTGAACGGTTACAGATTCTGATTATGTTATGGCTTGTACCTAGTGTAATAAGGATTTTTTCTCAAATGAAAACGGCCTTGCTATGGAAACATTTTATGCATGTACAATGGTCCCTTTCTTTTTTCTCATGACTGACAGCTGGAAATGTGTCCTTCGGCATGTCATCAACACCTGAAAGCAGACTTTCGCTGATTAGAAGGGGGAGAAAGAGAACACGGGAGGACATGTTCACTGATATAATGAACGCCTCCGGGACAGCTGACACAGAGCTGAGAGCATGGAGGATTTCACTGTCTGAGAAGTTAGACATGGACATGGAGAGCAGAAAAGCTTACCACGAGCATGAGTGTGCGGTGCAGGATGAGATGCTTCAGATTATGATGGACCAATCAGACATGTTGAGGCATCCGGTTGAACTGCAGGAACAGAAGGAGGAGAGTAGAGTTCCTCTGCAGACCCTGGTGGACAGCCAGCCAGCATCACCTGGCACAGAATCACCCTCCCGCAAGCGTTCCATGAGGCGTGGGAGAAAAGTCCATTATTCCTTTCACTTAACTCAGGGGGAGGATACAAGGAACGGAAGACACCCATTCACAGACCTTTGATGGTGTAGAATGCGGTGTTATGTTACATAGCTGAAAATGTTTCTCCCTGTAGTGGGGCGGGACTCACCCTTGTGGCGCCTCCTGCTGGTGGTCCAGGGAATTAGCGTTTCCAGCACCGGAGCACCCTGTGCAGGCCGGTGTCCCGCTTGCCGCTGGGCCCGAGTCCCTCCTGGACCCCAGTGCCCCTTTCAGGCCAGGGTGCTGCCCCTTGGCAGTACCCCAACAGATCTGGGTCTCCCCTCCCCAAGGAACCCCCACCCTCTTATCCCCACCTCGCCTCAGTATATGGCTACTGCCAGTCACCGTCTAGCCCCCGCTCACTGGGGTGGACTACAGTGTACATGCCATTCATCATAGGCAAGGGAGGTTTTGGACCTGCTGCCTCTGCCTGCCTTTGGGCTGCCCCCTACAATCCCCAGTACCCTTTTTTGGCCTTTAACAAGCCTGCAGCCTGCGGGGTTTCTAGGCTGGAGCTCCCCAGCTCCTCTGGCCTTCCCCCAGCCCTGCTCCAGTCTTGGTACCCTCTCAGCTTCCAGGCAGCCAGGCCCTTCCCTCTTTACCGCTAGAGAGAGACTCTGTGTGCTCCTGGCCCACTGCCCTCTTATAAGGGCCAGCTGGGCCCTGATTGGGGCGTGGCCGCATCTGTGGCTTGTTCCCCAATCAGCCGAGGCTTTCTTCACAGCCACAGCCCTCTCCAGGGCTGCTTTTAACCCCTGTTCCTCAGGAGTGGGGCAGTTGCCCCACTACACTGCCGTTCCAACTTTATAACCCCTTTTCCCCAAGGCTAACTTTTTTTTCTGTTCTCCCTCTTTACTTATGTTTGTTAAATAAAGTAAATGGATTCGAGAAAGAAATGTCCTTTATTGAGTAGAAGCAGTGGGCTTGGGTGGGGGGGTTGGCTTTACAGGTACAGCGATACAAGCCAGGTGAAGCTATGGAAAAGCACAATACAGACAAGCAGCTCACATTACTGTGACTCATTATTGAAACGGCTTTTCAAAGTCTCATGGATTTGCAGCGCCCCTTGCTGTGCTCTTCTTATTGCCCTGGTGTCTGGCTGCTCAAAAATGGCTGCCATGAGATCTGCCTCAACTGCCCACCCCTGTGGAAAATTTCTCCCCTTTTTTTCACACATATTATGGAGCACACAGCAGGCAGTTATAACCATGGGGATGTTTTCTTCACTAAGGTCCAATCTTGTTAGTAAACTTCTCCAGTGTCCTTTTAAATGACCAAAGGCACATTCAACCACCATTCTGCACTTGCTGAGCCTATAGTTGAACCGTTCCTTACTGCTGTCCAGACGGCCGGTATATGGCTTCATGAACCATGGGAGCAAGGGGTAGTCTGGGTTCCCCAGGATAACTATAGGCATCTCAATGTCGTCAATGTTCATTTTGTGGTCTGGAAAGAAAGTCCCAGATTGCAGCTTTTTGAACAGACCCCAGTTCCTAAAGATGCGCGTGTCATGAACCTTTCCTGACCATCCTACATTGATGTTGGTGAAACACCCCCTGTGATCCACCAGCACTTGCAACACCATTGAAAAGTATCCTTTTCGGTTTATGTACTCTTTGGCAAGGTGGTCTGGTGCCAAGATGGGGATATACGTGCCATCTATTGCCTCACCACAATTAGGGAACCCCATCGCAGCAAAACCATCCAATATGTCCTGCATATTTCCCAGAATCACTGCCCTTTGTAGCAGAAGTTGATTAATGGCCCTGCATACTTGGAGCACAGCAGCTCCCACGGTTGATTTAACTACCCCAAATTGATTCCCCATTGACCGGTAACTGTCTGGTGTTGCAAGCTTCCAAATAGCGATCGCCACTCACTTCTCCACTGTCAGAGCAGCTCTCATTTTTGTGTTGCTGAACTGCAGGGCAGGGGAAAGCTCTGCACAAAGTTCCTGGAAGGTGGCCTTTGGCATTCAAAAGTTCTGCAGCCACTGCTCGTCATCCCACACCTGCAAAACGATGTGGTCCCACCAGTCAGTGCTTGTTTCACAGGACCAGAAACAGCGCTCAACAGAGTGCAGCTGCTCTGTGACTGCCAGCAGCAACTGTGAATTGTTTTTTTCAATGGCTTGCAGCAGGGCTGCTTGCAGGACATCACTATGTTCCATGCGGACCCTACTTCGGCTCTGGAAATACTGCAGGAGAAGGCGCAAGGTGTTTGAGATGCTCACAGCAAGAGTGTACAGCTGAGCAGCCTCCATGCTTCTGGGGTTATGGCGTACATGCGGCGGTTTTAAGGCACGAAAACCACTGGATTGTTTGCCATTGATATGAGGGAGGGAGGACAGTGCATCATGGGATGCCAACGCAATGTTCCCATTCTCCCCTGCGACAATGTTTTGGTCCCATGAGGCATTGCAGAAACTTCCCAAAACACACTGCGGCAAGTTGCACTTTGGGATAGCTACCCACGATGCACCGCTTTGTGGATCAATGCAGGCACTGCTAGTGAGGACACACTCCATCGAGACAATGAGCATGGTGTGGCCACGCACAATCGACTTAATTAATTCGGAGGCTCGAGGTCGAATTAGATAAAGTCAACTTAATTTTGTAGTGTAGACAAGCCCCTATTTTGAGACCATCAGGGCATGCTGCTAGGCTCAAGCTGAGAGAGACTGGGAGAGCTAGCAGGAAGCCATAAAGATCGGATCTATGTTCTTGGCTACTGTCTTATGATTAATTGTAATTGGTTGGAGGGGGGTACTTAGAGAAGCTTGTTTATTGAACTGTATTTTTAAAATGTGCCATGGAGCATCTAGAGCAAAGGCTGGAATGTGTGTGTTTATACAATTTAGGAGAATGTTCCCTTTCTTTGCAGGAGTTCTTATCCCATCCTTGCCACAGGCTAGAGAAGTGGATTGGGAGTCAGGAACTCACAAATTCTAATCATCTATGCTTGTGCAAAGTGGCTGTTAAGTGTCACCAGAGCAGCCTGCCATTCTGTCCTTTCTTTGCACAGGTGTTAATTTGTACATAAAGTGCAAAGCAGGGGAGAACTGGGGCCTGGGAGTGTAGAAATATTGTGTGTGTATGTAGAGGTTTTGTGAGAAACAAATCAAGGTTGTTATTCAGTTACAAGTGCATGCTAGAGTGTTCCACTACTTACTATGAGTCACATATTTATTTTATTATTTTTGGTTAATTATGTGTATGGAAATACTTACTAGGGGTAGAAGAATGAAATTAATAAAGTGTACAAGTAAACTGATAATACATGTGGGAACCCTGGGCAACAGGGCCTGATATGGTGTTGCCAACTCCCATGATTTTTATCACAAGGCTTGTGATATTTCCTGTTGTTTTTTTAAACCCCAACACCTGGTGCTGAGAATCTCAGCTTTGTTTAAAAAAAAATAAAAATCTGGCCTTCATGTTTGTGGAGGAAAGCCTGGACAGTGTGAATTGAATGTAACCTAGAGGTTGAGAAACCAAAAGAAAAATAAAAAGAATCCAACATTTGTTTAAAATCTCATGATTTTTAAGCCAATGGTTTAGGGGCGTCTGACTCGTGTTTTGACGGACTGGGACTGGCAAAACTGCACTAGCAAAAGAGCAAACTTGTCTGCATCATAAATACTTATTAACCAGTGTTGTGAACTCTAATGATTTTATGATGACTTTCATGATGTTGGGTGTTTTTTCTCATTTTTTCTTTAAAGCCTCAGCTCCTGGATTTACGTGATTAGGTGAAAATCTGAGCTTTAATTAAAAAAAACAACAACTAAGTTTCTATCCCTGATGGTTGTAGAGAAGAAGGTTAAACATGAAACCTAATGGCTCATAAAACAGAAGGCAAACACCCACTCCTCCTGATTTTCTTTTTAAACCTCATGATTTTAAGCCACCTCATGGATTGGCATAGGGGAGTGGGCTCATGACTGTGTTACTGGGGGTTGGCAGGGCTGTGGTAGTAAGAGCTCCCATGTGGTGAGGAGTGGCTAGAGCACTGGCCAGTTCTTCAATGAGAGTAGGGTGACCCCATGTTCCCATAGCTACCAGGGCCATGATCCTGGTATTAGGGGCTTTGTCTTATATCATAGAATCAGGGCCGGCGCTCCCATTAGGCGACCTAGGCGGTCGCCTAGGGCGCTGCTCTTTTGGGGGCGCCGGCGCCCCCGCCGCCCGTAGAAATTTGGGGGCGGGGCCTTCCGCCGCCGCTGTTGGGGGCGGGATTTCGGGGGCGGGACCTGCCGCCGCCTAGGGCGCCGGCGAAGCTGGCGCCGCTACTGCATAGAATATCAGGTNTCTGAGCTTTAATTAAAAAAAACAACAACTAAGTTTCTATCCCTGATGGTTGTAGAGAAGAAGGTTAAACATGAAACCTAATGGCTCATAAAACAGAAGGCAAACACCCACTCCTCCTGATTTTCTTTTTAAACCTCATGATTTTAAGCCACCTCATGGATTGGCATAGGGGAGTGGGCTCATGACTGTGTTACTGGGGGTTGGCAGGGCTGTGGTAGTAAGAGCTCCCATGTGGTGAGGAGTGGCTAGAGCACTGGCCAGTTCTTCAATGAGAGTAGGGTGACCCCATGTTCCCATAGCTACCAGGGCCATGATCCTGGTATTAGGGGCTTTGTCTTATATCATAGAATCAGGGCCGGCGCTCCCATTAGGCGACCTAGGCGGTCGCCTAGGGCGCTGCTCTTTTGGGGGCGCCGGCGCCCCCGCCGCCCGTAGAAATTTGGGGGCGGGGCCTTCCGCCGCCGCTGTTGGGGGCGGGATTTCGGGGGCGGGACCTGCCGCCGCCTAGGGCGCCGGCGAAGCTGGCGCCGCTACTGCATAGAATATCAGGTTTAGAAGGGACCTCAGAAGGTCATCTAGTCCAACCCCCTGCTCAAAGCAGGACCAATCCCCAGACAGATTTTTGCCCCAGATCCCTAAATGGCCCCCTCAAGGATTGAACTCACAACCCTGGGTTTAAGAGGCCAATGCTCAAACCACTGAGCTATCCCTCCCCGTATATGCAACTATTACCCCCCTCTCCCCAGGGAAAAAAAAGTGTCCTGATTGCCCTATGAGAGAGTGACAGTGCAACAGCTCCCAGGAGCGAAGGCACAGCAAAATAGGACAGAACAGGGCAGGGAAGGAAGGAAGGGGCCACCCCCCAAGACCCAGCCCGGAAGGGATCGAGCCCAAGTGAGGCAGTGCTGGGAGCCATGGCAGTCTCTCTTAGAGCAGGGGAGGGAGAGGGAGAGGAACCTGCTTTGTTCCAAAGACTACATATCCCAGCTGCCCCGGCACGGCCGCCCCTTCTCTCCGGGGATTGTCCCTTGCACTTGCAGACGAGCAGCGGCTGCAGCCCAGGCTCTGCGCACCCCAGTAGGCTCAGCCCCCGGGATTCCCCAGGTAAAACTTCTCGGGGGAGTTCTCCAGAGTTGCTCCGAGCACCAGGGAGAACTTCCTGAAGCGGCCAAGTGGTGCTTGGGGAAACTCCAGCGGGGGTGGCTGGGCTGGCTACTGCCCGGGGAGTGGGGCTGGGAATGTGTTAGGTGGGGTGAGACTTTGGGGGCTGCATGGGGCGGGTGTGATGGGGCTGAGCCAGCCTGGGCTGGAGTTGAGGGTGTGTGTGTGGGGCGGGGGCTACGGTGAATGTTCCCTGCCTGGCCTGGGGGGGTCGGGAGGGAGGCACTTGGCTGGGAGCTGGGTGTGTGTGTCTTTGTGCTGAAGCTGGGGGAGGGGAATGAAGGGGGTGTCTCTCCTCTGTACCTCTTTTCACTCCTGCCTTTCTAGGGAGACAGCAGCTCTCAGAGCAGGGTTCAACTGCCTCATCCCTCCCTGTTGCCTTGGGCTCTCCCCCCTGGCTGTGTTCTGAGGACGCCTGTGGTCTTGCAGGTGTGAGTTTCACTCTCAAGGCAGGCACTGAATTCTGGTTTCTGTGAGTGTGTTTGTCTTCCTGGTTAATTCCTTGGCACCTGCTGGCTCCTGGTACCAACACTCCTCCATCCCAGGACTTGCTGCTCTTTACCTTTCCAAAGTTTGGAACGGCACTAGGCTTTTGGATGCTCCCAAAGCCCCAGGGTATTTCTGGCTTCTGCTTTTGGCTTTTTGTTGTTGTTAGTTTTGGATCAGTCTCTTAAAAGTTAAGACACTTGTACAGACATTGCAGTGCAATGCTTTAGAACTGCCACCTCCCTCTTTCCCCTTCCCTTATCACTTTCTGTTGGTCTCCTTTTGCTTTCTCATGAAAGTAGCCATTTTCCTTTTTGGGGTTCTTTCTCTCTCCCAAAATCATCTGCGGGGATGAATGCTACAGGTGACAACATTACAATAGACATGTGGGATTTTTTTCACCCTTAAGGTTTTTCTTCTAATTTAACCTCCTAGAAGATGACAAGTAACTAAACCAAAACCCATGCATCCTCCCCTCTTGCCTTCTGGTCCTTGGCTTTGGGTTACATTTAATGGGACGGATTGGGCCCAGTAATGAAACATATAACCAGCCTTGGACAACAATGTTGGTTCACCATCCTGACTAAATGCCAGATCCATGATTATGAAATGTTAGGGGAGATGCTGCTGACTCTATTGTCCAACACCGTGCTGAATGTTAAGTTATCTATGTATGTGCAGCTACTCAGATTTAGATTTCTTTCAAATGGGAAGCAAAGCTTTCTCACCATGCAGAAGAAAAGGCATCTCTAGTTTTAAAAGCTTGTATGTTTCAGATCTGAGCTCATTTTATATATGGCTCCAAATTTTGCAAACATCCTGAAATTTGAGGGCATGGCTGCAGCTGGGATTTGATTCAGGCTCTATCTCCATTTTACATACACACTTAAGTGATCTTATCAGAAAAAGAGAACCAGTTGTTGTGTGAATTGGCAGCCTCATTCTTCTGTCTCCCAGCAGGCCAGATCTCCCAATGTAAAAGGTGAGCAGTTGTGTTTGTAGGTTTTGATTTCTTGTTTTTCCCTGTTGCAGGCCTGAGGACAATGGAGTCGGTGGAGAAATGGCACAAGGATTTCATAGCCTTCAAGCTTCTGGACAAAAAATGTAACTCAAAGAGGAATGGGGTTACAGGTGAGTGAGAGAAGGGGAAATAGGATGTGGGCCCAGACTCGCCCAACAGGAGTCCCTAGAGGGAAGGGTGTAACAACTGCAGCAACATCAATCTCAGTTGGTTTCAAATGCAGTAATATATATTTCAAAGCCTGCTGTATCCCCTTCATGCCACCACCTCCAAAGAAGGCTTGTGGTCTAATGGTTAGGGTTGGACATGGAAATCAGAACTCCTAGGTTCTAGTCCCAGTTCTGGTAATTACTCAAGTGAATGCCCAAAGTCATACCCTAACGTCTCTGTGCCTCAACTTCCCCATCTGCAAAATGGCAGTTACTGACCTACCTCACCAGGGTATTGGGAGGCTTAACCAGCCTTTGGGAGGTGCTCTTGCCATCTACAGTCCTTACAAAAATGATATGATAAAAGCTTTTAAGCCAAAAAATTCAAATTAGGGAGCCTAAAGTGAGGCCCCCCTAAAGCCAAGCATATGGCCACTGGCAGGGCCGGCTCCAGGCACCAGCCCAGCAAGCAGGTGCTTGGGGTGGCCCCTGGAAGGGGGCGGCTTCGGCGGCAATTCGGCGGCGGTCCGTGTCGGAGGGAAGGACCTACAGCCAAATTGCCACCGAAAAATGAAGCGGCGGCGTAAGAGTTCCCGATCGCGATCGTGGCTTTTTTTTTTTTTTTTTTTTGTTTTGCTTGTGGTGGCAAAAACTATAGAGCCGGCCCTGACCACTGGCACCTGTTTAACTAAAGGTGTGTTTCAAAACCAACGTAGTTAAACTGCTGCAAACCCCTGTGTGGACACACTTATTTTAGTTTAAGGTAAACTGAAATAACCTTGTAGTCTCTTAGGAACAAAGTTATGTGGACCTCTTCTGCAAATTCTTAAGCATGTGCTTAACTTTAAGTACTTGAAGTCAACAGGACTTGACCGTAGTGAAGTGTACCACATACAGAAGTGTTTGCAGAATCCTGGCCTAAGAATGTCCACATATGGGGTTTGCACCAGTTAAGCTAAACTAGCGTAAGTTTGTGTGTAGACAAGGCCTTGCCTATCCGATTTATAAGAGGTGCTGAGTACTCACTGCTCTTGCTGAAGCTGGCAAGAACTGCAAGTGCTCAGTGCCTACGAAAATTAGGTCATTTTTATGCAGGTGCCTCTGTTTGGCTTTTGGGCCCTTGCTTCTGGCTCCCCAATTAGAATGTTTTGACCTTTGTGTTACAACAGCGCTGCTCAGGGAGCTTTGTGAAGTTCAGATGTAGATAGGAATATTGCTTGTGTCTACAAAGCCCAGAAGTAAATACACTAAGGGCTCTATCCTGTATTCTCTAAGCAGCTAGATCTCCCATTCACACCAGTGAGGTATACAGAGAACTCAGGATCCAGCCTGATGGGGAAAATGCTTCTCTCTGACATGGACGATACTACTGGTGTCGGTTCCGCTCATGTACAGCATGTGACACACAGTGACCCCTGTGATCACAGTGGGGGATCTGCCTGTGCAGAGGTAGCAGACTCCCAAGGCTTGATACAGCTGTGTGGGTGTGAGGGGAGAGCTCTTCTCTAAGGCTGCCCATCACTTGCCATACCCAGGTGCAACAGGGTAACACGTCATGTCTGATGATCAGCTGCTGTTTTGAGGCACCATAATACTAGAAACAAGGGGATCTATCATGGATGGAGTGGAAGCCGAAGCGTCACACTTGCTGGCCTCAGGAGAGGTGTGAAGATTGTCTGAAAATAGTGTTTGTGTTGTCCGATTCTGAAGTTAGCTGGAAACTGGCGACAACTTAAATGTGTGCTTTAGGGAGGGACTCTGTAATAGGCACGTTATTCCGGGGAAGCTGGTTTTTGGATGTTGTGGAGTAAATTCAGTACAAACATGATTATTTTAACATCTCTGGCATGGGAGGTGGGTGGGTTTCAGCTAATTGAAGAATTGGCCCAATGATCTCTGTTGCCTCCACTGTGTCTTCTAAGCCCTGATCAGAGTGGAAGCAGGTTGCCAGGCCATTGGTTCTTGGAAGCCTCTGCGCTCTGGATTTGTGGTTTGTAAAGCACAGCGAGGAGATGCTGGCCAGCAGAACGTTACCCTGTATATGTGGCATAGCCGGGGCTGTACTGTACTTATTTAGATGGTGCTTAGTCATAGGCCATGGCAGGATGCTTGTGAGCAGTTGCTGTCTGTCCTGTGGGTCTATACTTGGAAATACTCTAAATAAAGTGGGGTTTTGCCCTGATACATCAGGTCACTTGCTATGCCCTTGCTAATATGCATGTCCCTCTCAATTTTCCAGGCTTGATTGTAAAGCACCTTCAGAAAACCTTGAAGATGCCCAGCTCCTTGCAGCTCTCCTCCTCGGTGGCTCTCTCCCAGCACTGCACAGGTGGGTGTAGGCGTATGAGATGTTCCAAGCGGCTGCCTATTTTTAAACCTGGCTTTTACACAGCTCCTGAGAAACCATGGAGAGCTGCAAAACAAATATTGAGGAGCAACTGGTTAGCAGGGAAGTGACTGGCCTTGGGGTTTTGTGTGGAGTGCAGCTAGGCTATTGCTCCCTTCTTAAAGATGTATAGAGGGTTTCCAGACGAATAGCCCTGCTGTTATTTCTTAGTGGCTTCATGACCCAGAAAGCTTTATGTCAGTGGTTCGGGGGTGGGAGGCAGGAACGGGCTTTAAAATGTTAATCATTTAAGCCTACTGGGATCTAAATCTGTGCATCCTGCATGTTCTGTTCAGACGCTTGCCTCTTTCGTTTGTAAGCTCTTTGGGGCAGAGACTGCCTCTGACACACACACACACACACACCCCTCTCGGTGTGAGCACAGATTGGTGAATGCATGGTCAGTGCTTCTTAAAGTCCATGGTCTTGGATTGGAAAATCTAACTGTTAGCCTGTTGGAGCGAGGTTTTTGGGAATGCTTTCTGATGAACTCTGTAGTTGAAGAGTATGTAATTATATCTCAGCTTCTTAGCATGGTAAGTTCTGAACACAGGGCTGGGTGCTAGAAACGTATGGCTTCTAGTCCTGGCTCTGATTAGAACATCTGGTAGGTGGGAGGCTGACGTTCAGAGGGTTCTGTTACTCAGGTTCCACACTCCCTAACCAGCTGTGCATTAGCATAAGTAGAGAGAGCTACATGCAGTAGGGTGGGTTGGGACTTCTTCTCTCCCTCCTGTAGCCTATCCTCCCTTCATTCCCTCTGCTATCTCTGTGCTCTACATGTGGGGGAGAGTGAAACTGATCTGTCAGCTTCATTTGTTGCTGCTTCCATGTTGAGTGGAGCATTTGGTGGGGAAAGCTAGTAAGTGTGGCACAAAGTTCTGGCTCATTGAGCTTTTCTGTGGCTTGCGCGACAAGTCCTTTCACCTCTTGGCCTCCGTTTCCTCTTCTCCTTTAAAACTTGCCTTACAGGGATGTGAGGATTGATTAGCGCTAGTGCTTTTATAGATACGTGGTACTGCACAGTAAAGCTACTAAGCACTAGCCTCTATGTAAATAAGGGTTGTCAGGAGTCATTGGGTCTGTAATGAAACGCTCTGGAAACAAATGGACTCCTAGCTCAATATTTCATTGTTTCGCCTTCCAAAAAGTGGGAAAACAGCAAGCACCCTGACAAATGGACTGAAAGGTTTCACTGTAGCTTCTGAGTCCCTCTGAATCTCCAGCTAAAATGCTCTTCCCATAATTGGTTCAAGCTCTTCTCTCAATGAATCTCATTATTCCTGCAGCAACAACAGAACATTAAAGGGAATGTTGAGGAAAGGCTTATTAAGATGCAAAGAGCCCTGTCTCTCTACAAGGCAGGTCTTTGTGATGAAAGCACTTTCTGTGCACGGATCGCTTTCTCTATCCCTGCAGGCTCCTGTCCAAACTTGATGATGAATAGGAATGAAGCGCTCAATCGAAAGCCTGACAGTGTATCCCCTGCACCCCAGCTGCCCACTAGGAAACATCGAACGCTCTGCTTTTCGCTCTCATCGGATGGGGATGGCCACTCTGATGGCCTTGTGTCCCAGGGGTGGCGGAGGAGTCTGCAGGCTCAGGTGAGGAGTGATTTGGGTGTGGTTGTGGCACATGCTCTGTCTGATACAAGGGTAACTGGCTAGTTAGATTTCTGGACATAGACATTTTTGAGGCTTTTAAGGCCTCTAGTGTAATCTGCTCCTGTGGCAGTTTGATATCTTGGCTGCTTGGCTGGGCCTACTGCCATCTCTGGCCCCTCTGCTGCTCCAGCTGCCCGTGAAGGTCTGAGAGAACAGGGTGCCAGCAGTCTAACCAGTCTCTTTGTCTTGCAGATGGAGCAGGCTCACAGTGGTGGAACTGCCAGCAGCACAGGGTCTCTGGAGCGGGCGTCCCTTTTCTGTGCCTCTAGATCCAATTCTTCCTCTAGTTCTACCTTGTCCAGTCCAGTGGGTCCACTCACCAAAGCCAAATCCTCCAGCCGGTTCTCCCTGTTCTCTCCGCCATCTTGGAACAGCAGCGCCGAGCTGGATTCCAACCCTCTGTCCTGCTCCAGCTCCAAGAAGTCCCGCAACTACAGCCAGAGGGGGCATGCAAAGCCTGAGGAGCCCAGCGACCCAAAGCCAGGAGGACCGGAATACTTCAACTTCTCGGAACCCGTCATCGCCAGGGTGATGGACTGCATCTACCTGGGGAACCTCAATGCGGCCTACTGCGGGAGGGTGCTGTGCAGGAACAACATCGACAGTATCATCGACATGAGCAGTCTGCCCAGCAACTGCAGCCTGAGTGTCATTCCATGCACATGCAGCCGAGGAGGGCTCCGGCACAGTTGGTCCCGCCTCAAGGTGGACATCCAGGGCTCCCTGAATGGGGAATGTCCTGCCCTGAGGGAGCCTTGCTTCTGGGACATCAATGAGTGCATTGAAGCCTCTTTGGAGAAAAGGAAGCGGGTTCTCATCCACTGTCTAGATGGCTATTCCCTGGCCCCTACCTGTGTCATCCAGTATCTGATGGTGAAGCATAACATGAGGCTGATGGCAGCTTATGAGTTTGTGAGGGCCAGGTACCCGCTGAACATCCGTGAGTGCCATCGGGATATGCTGGTGGGCCTGGAGAGGTCTCTGCAGCCTGGAGATGTGGACATGGAGCGCTTGAAGCATTTCATGTCCCGGAAGGTAGCATGGACTTAAAAGGACAATGTGGCGAGGGACAGAGTGCTGTAACTGCTTGGTACTAGCCCTGAAGTGGAACCCGAGGCAGCCAAAAAAAAAAAAATAGCCTTCATCTCCCTTAACGTGGTGACTGTAGCTGTTCCATATGGAAAGAGGACAATGCTGGTGCATGCTCTAGAAGCTGTGTGCAAGGCAGGTGGCTATCCTGGGCAGTCGCTGCTGTGGCCATAGTGCAGCAGAAGTGGAGTGTGGGAAGGTCTCTCAATCCGTGTAACACTTCACAAGTCACTCTGGACAAGGATTACTGGGAGGAAACCTCAAGGCACACCAAGATGTGTGTCAGAAAGGTCCTGAGTTGACTCTCTGTAAAGCAGGGCTAGGGGTAAGACATAGGTTTGTTCAGTGATTCTGGACAGGCGTTTCTAATGACCACTCTCCCTACTGGGTATCATAGCTAGGTTCTTATGGAAGGCACCGTGTCTATAGCCAATTCTCTCAACTGTGTTAGGGGTTGGGGGGAAGGGTTATGATTTGGGTAAAGAGGACATGTTAACACCTGAAAACAGGTGGCAATTCTGGCATCAGAGCACCCTTTGGGACTGTAGATAAACAGACCTTGGTTCGGTTATGAAGGACATTAAACTAGTGTCTTCTGGTGCCACGTTGGAGTCGTTATTATGTGACACACATGGAGAGCCTGTAGTGTGCAAAGTGCTTTCAAGTAGAAGATACAGCCCCTGTGCCCCAAGTGCTTACAGTCTAATAATAGAAAAGATGAGAAGATGTGGGAGGTGAGAAAAAAGATGGGGGAGGGAGGACAAGGGTAACAGCAATGGCAGTGGGTGATTGGTTAATGTATGCCAGTCAGCCTAGTCTCCCACCATCTCCTAGCAACATCTACATATGGATTCCTGAGAGCCCAGGACAACAGTGCAGTAGTCAAATCTCTGGATTATTGGGCAGATCCTCTGTGATGTGCCCAGGTCTTGTCTAAACTTCAGACAGGAGGAGCCCGGGCTGAGCTGTTCCTGGAGCCACGGTCACATTCATCATTCTGGGGGTGTTGTACCAGTTCACCAGCTCCATGGAAGCTCCATCTCTTCCTGAAGTTTCACGTGTCTGCTCCTGGTCAGGGTGCTTTCGTGTCCTCTGGCAGCAGGTGGCTTCTCCTCTAACTCAGAGCAAAGCTCCTCTCTGAAGAATCAGAGTTTCCTTACGTTTTCACTAAGTTTCTGCATGGATCTTCTCCTCCTTCAGTCTCTAGCTAAGTATTGCTCTTCTTCAGTCAGAAACTGGTGCCCTTTCTCACACTTGAACATCATCACTCTCTGACTGGCTGTTTGATTTTCCTGACACTTGTTGGGTTTCCGCCTTGCCTTGGCTTCCAGTTTGAGCCTCTCTGATTATTTGTACAGAACACAAGGAACTTGCTGGAGTTCCACCTTGCACTTCTGGGCTGCCTGCTCTAAGGGAAACCTCCCAGAGGCCCGTGACCTCTGATCTCACCCAAGGTTACACAGGAAGTAGCCTAGTGGCTTTATCATACTAACCCATTGGCTAATCTAAACCTTTCACTGGAACTTCTGGCCCCATGGTCTGAGGGTGAATAGGACTGTTTGATCCCCCTGTGATTCAAAAATACTATACTACTTTATTAAAACAACAAAGTGATGGAACCATCAGGTTCTATGACCTCAGCTCTCCTTAACCTTTCAGGCCAACAATTGAAGGTGTAAAGCAGTAACAAAACTCTTAAATAAAAGTCCATACCCGTCTTGCCTATGTGGACTCTGATACTTCTCTTTCAGCTTGGCCAACATACAAGGCACCCTTGAACTCTGGGAATGGTGTGGAGCAAGCTTAGGACTCTTGTGTATTGCAGTGGGTGTAGGAACTGTACTGGGTGCTGTGGAAGTGAATTGGGTAACCCACCAGTTCTGGGCATCACTCCTAGTGCCAAGCAACTATTTGTAGGGCTCGTGGGCAATTTGTTGCTGAACTGTGTAGTTTTGCATACAGCAAGAATGTTGTTTAGTTGAAGAGCTTGCAGTAGAGTCCTTGGAGACAATAATAAAGACTGGTTTAACTTTGGGAAATGTGGCTTGCCTAGCTGGTGATAGGAAGAACAGAAGCAATGCCATTAACCTGTTTTGCTAAAGGGCTGCTGTAGCCCAATGCGGGAAACCACCTATTTAGAAATGCTACCGTTCTCTCTTTCTTTTTCATTCCTAAGGAAGAATCTCTGAAAAACAGCCTTTTGCAGAGGAATTGAAGCAGCAGGAGCAGATATTCCTCCCAGGAAGTTGTGGGTGCGTCTACACTACAGAGGCTATACCATCATTGCTAGGGTCCTACCAAATTCATGGTCCATTTTGGTCAATTTCACAGTCATAGAATTTTAAAAATAGTCAATTTCATTATTTCAGCTATTTAAATCTGAAATTTCATGGTGTTGTAACTGGGGGTCCCAATCCAAAAGGGATTTTTTGGGGGGTCACAAAGTTATTGTAGGGAAGTGACGGGATTGCCACCTTTACTTCTGCGCTGCTGCTGGCGGTGGCGCTGCCTTCAGAGTTGGGCAGCTGGAAAGTGGCAGCTGCTGGTCAGCAGTCCAGCACTGCAGGCAGAGCCACCGCCAGCAGCAACGCAGAAGGAAGGATGGCCTGGTACGGTACAGTATTGTCACCCTTACTTCTGCGCTGCTGCCTGCAGAGCTGGGCCCTCAGCCAGCAGCCGCCACTCTCTGGCCACCCACCTCTGAAGGCAGCAGGTGCAGAAGTAAGGGTGTCATGACATGGTATTGCCACCCTTCTGCACTGCTGCTGGTGGGGGGCTGCCTTCAAAGCTGGGCACCTGGCCAGCAACCACTGCTCTCTAGCCACCCAGAAGGCAGTGCAGAAGTAAGGGTGGCAAAACCACAACCCCCCCTTACAATAACCTTGTGACACCCCTCCCCCTCCGTGACTCTCTTTTGGGTTGAGACCCCCAGTTTGAGAAACGCTGGTCTCCCCCGTGAAATCTGTATGGTATAGGGTAAAAGTACACAAAAGACCAGATTTCACGGGCCATGACACGTTTTTCACAGCCATGAATTTGGTAGGGCCCTAGTCATTGCTATGTTGGCTTAGCTATGCCAGTATAGCCCCCTAGTATAGTGCTCCAAATTCAGCCTCCAGCGACAGAAGGAGTTTTTCTGTCAATGTAGGAACACCACCTCCCCAAATGAAGTTAACTGTATTGACAGAAAGGCTTCTGTCGACATAGCTGTGTCTACATTGGGGGTTCTGTCAGCATGGCGCCGTCGGTCAGAGGTATGTTTTTTTCACATCCCTGACTGATGTAGCTATGCAGATGTAACTTTTCAGTGTAGACCAAGTCTGTCTCTCTTTGCTGGCAATATTACACTCCTCCGTAGTAGCCGCTTCTGTCATGTAGACCTTACCTACAGTACCATTTTTTGTCACTTTTCCCAGTCGCGTTGCCACCAGTTCATCTCCACGGCTGATAGCCACTAATGTAGGCAGGATTCTGATAGCTATAAGCGTCATAAACTCCACATTCACTAGGCCCATTCTGAGCACAGAGTAAAATGCTGGTGCTCTGTCTAAACTAGTGCTCCCATCATCACTACCATTGCTGGAAATCACTACCGATGAGGAAACTTGATGGAAAGATGTCCGTGTAGACAGAGCCAAAGGGGAAGACTAGTGAATGAATCTGATCCCATGAGGAAGGGTGATCTACTGGATAGAGTGCTAGCCTTAGACTTGAAAGACCTGGGTTTGATTCCCTGCCCTGCACCAGACTTCTTGTCAAGACTTCAGATTACTTAGTTTCACTGTGCCTTAGTTCCTTATTGGTAAGAGGGGGATAACAGTATGCCTCTAGTCACAGGGGTGTTGAAGATAAATATGCTGGTAACGGGCCAGATAACTACATTAGATCCTGCTCCCGTGGAAGATAATGTCAAAACGCCCACATCATTAGAAGTGGGATTGTGCTGTGTGGGGGGAATAAGCAGCCGGAACAGATAATAGCATCAGCAATAGCTACTGTCATTTCCTGACAAATGGCCTTAGTAACAACATTGGGGCAGAGAAATAAGTCTACAAGGAAACTGGCTTGCAGAGAGGCCCCAGTTTCCTAGGACAAGTCCAGCAGCTACTCCGTTATCAAACTGCATGTAAAAATAAGCATGAAAGTCAATGGGACGTGTGCTCCAAATTCAGGTTGGTGCTTGTCAACATCCCTGCAACACTGGCTGTTTTCTAACGCAGGGCCTACCTGAGCAGTGTGAGTTGCAGCAGCTATTTGAGGAGGGCTCCAATTATTGTTAGGCCTCGGAAGGGTACGTTACCCCCCAGTGTCCAATTTGGCTATTAAACCAAAACATACACTCTGCTCTCTTGGCTCCTGTGAACGAGGGCCAGTCCCAGGGGAAGGAAATGAGGGGGTGACGGGCAGGGCTGGGAGGAGAGAAAGGAAGTGAATCTCTGCTATGCTGCTGTTCTACCAGCAGATGGCAAAAAGTAGTCACCATTCCAACCGCGATGCATGCACTGTAAAAGCCAAAAGAAGTCCTCCTTGTGGCACCTTAGAGACTGCCCACGAAAGCTTACGCTCAAATAAATTTGTTAGTCTCTAAGGTGCCACAAGGACTCCTCGTTCTTTTTGCTGATACAGACTAACACGGCTACCCCTCTGAAACCTGTAAAAGCTGAGTTTGTCTTCACATATTTTCATGTGACTGTTCACTGGGCTTCACTGGAGGGGAGTTCCATTTGCATGAAGTTTTAGTGTGATTCTCTTTTTAAAGTAAACTTGACTTGCAATACTATTCAGCAATTGAGTTGTGCTTCTGTGTAGCAGAGAAGCTCTGATAGCCGGGGCTATCTTTGTGACTTGTCTGCACAGAGTCTAGTTTACATGGGGCCCTGATCCTTGATCTTCCTAGGTACTACCATAATAGAAATAATAGGGCAAAGGAAAAGATTCCCCTCCCCCACGAAGAAAGAACTTCCTGGCCAAGGTTATGAAAACAGGGATGTAATTTTACACATGTGCTTGCTCATGGAATGAGAGTGGCAGTACCAAGAGCACGTAATAGTGTGTATCTCCTTCCTCCCATCAGCAAGAGGCTTCTGATGAGCTAAAAATCTTTCTATGTATTTCCAAGAGCCCCGAGGTGGATTACAGCTGTGGGGTCAGATCCTCAGCTGGTGTAAATTGGCATAGGTCCATTGACCAGTGGAACTGCACTGGTTTATAACTGCTGATGATCTAGTCCCTGATGTTACAGAATTGCTCCTTCTCACCTCTATCCCATGAAAGGGTTGCTGGGGGAGAGGGGGAGGAAGCGGGAGTGTTGCCATTGAAAATTTCACTTCTTGCGAGGGGCAAAACTCATTTGCTGCTAAGGTGAGAGATTGGCCCTTCACACTCTGGGCTTTCTGTTTCTCTGCCGTGCTGCAGGCAACAGCATCTGTGGCTGCTTTGATGCTAGAAGGTAGCAGAACAGGAAGTCTGCAGCAGTGAGCCTGCTGCTTGCTGCTAACGGCTTACTTATTTTAAAGATGATGCCAGAGCTGACTTTGTATTGGCCTTGAAACACCAGTGGAGTTGGAGTGTGAGGGGGGAGCAGAGTGAGGTAGAGCAGGTACAGGAATGGGAATCTAGGGCCCTGCTTTCTAATTCTTACTTTAAATAATATAATAATAATATATGGAGATATACCTATCTCATAGAGCTGGAAGGTACCCCCAAGGGTCATCAAGTACAGCCCCCTGCCTTCACTAGCAGGACCAATTTTGCCCCAGATCCCTAAGTGGCCCCCTCAAGGATTGAACTCACAACCCTGGGTTTAGCAGGCCAATGCTCAAACCACTGAGCTATCCCTCCCCCCACTTTGTGACCGTGGGCAAGTCACTTCACCTCTGTGCGTCTCCGTTTCCTCGTCTGTAACATGAAGACTCTGACACTAGTCCTCCTTTTTAATGTGCCTTGCAATCGATGGGTGAAGAGTGCTAAGGAGCAGAAAGAAATCCTGACCTCATTATAGTTGGGAAGAATATTGCTATTTACTTCACCAGGGCTAGTATTCTAATGCCTCTCCTCCCACCCCTCTGTTTCCCACAGTGCAGTTCTGCCATGCTCACACCCTCCCTTGGGCTACTAGAGGAAAAAACTGTATCCGTTTTGATGCCCACAGCAGACTACCTGAAAAAAGACAGTAACAGCCCTGTCCATGTTGTGTTGCCAAAAGCATGATAGTTTCTTCCAAGGTGGGAATTTGGCCAATAACCTATGTGTGTGTGCGTGGGTTACTAGAAGAGATCTGCAAGAGGTAGCTCTTTGGGGCCCTTGAACACACCCACCATTGTGAACGTGGATGAATTCAGCCAGCCACAAGCATGCTACTGAGATGAGCCCCCAGAACTACTGAAATATCTTTATTTTCTCCAGTACAGGTTGGGATTATTCATTTTCCAAAACTATAAAGGATGGGTTTTATTTAACCCCCTCTTCGGTTTGCTTTTTAAAAGTGCTTCTCATTGTGTTGAAGCACCATGTGCAGAAGGGATGGAGGGCTTGTTAATTTTGATCATGTGAAATTGAAGGTGAAATGAATTTATGATCACATTGTATGCTTGGGGACCACTGTTTCACATGCTACAACTGCAGGGGGCCGGGAAGGGGAGATGGTGGTAGGGAGTGAATGTAAACTGCAGGCTTCTTAGGCCATGTCTACACTACAAACTTTTGCCGACTCCTCAAGGCCGCAACGGCTGCCGATAAAACCCACAGGGGTGCCATTGTCAGTATGGTCACAATGGAAAGTGAACGTTCAGGTTCAGAACTTCCTTCCCTCGCTCCCCTAAAGTTTTAAGCAAGACATGCTTGTTGACACTTCTGCTTCAGAGTGCTTGTGCGTGGCGCCTCTCACGGGACCAGCCGTGGTGAGTGTGGCCTGCTGGGGTGAGGGAAATGAGGAAGGAATTACTCGGTTGCATGTAAGTAGATGTGGGAGTCTAGGGCAGTGGCAATGAATGCTAGCACCGTTCTCCACAGGCGGTGGTGGTTTTAGCTGATCTCTCACTCCTGAGCAGGGCCGGTGCAAACACTAGGCGAACTAGGCAGTCGCCTAGGGCGCCAAGTGGTTGGGGGCGCCCACTGGGTCTTAGTGTCCACCCTTCTGGTTTTCCTATCCCTGTTCTGACCCTTCCTGCAGGCTCCGAGTCTTCCTGGGAAGGGGATCTAGTAGTTAAGAGAAAAAGCCTCCAGGTTGCCAGACCTATTAGCACAACACTGAAACTGTTAAAGAGCCATTCAAGGGGTAATGAAGCCACTTAACAGGCATTTGCCTCTTATTTACTCAGGACATGTCAGTCTACAGGATCTTAGTTTAAAATTTGCTTTAAAAATATTTCATTAGTGAGTTGGTGAAGATTATAAAATCACATCTCTAAAAAATCCTTGCATAGATTTTTAGATGCACAATCATCTTTAGCCTTAAATGCATGGATCTTCAGACATATGTTTTTTTAAATAAATCCTTCAAAAGACCTCCCTTATCTAAAATACACATTTTAATTACTATAGTAAAAAAACTTACTTCCAAAGTCTTCCAGTCCTTTCTGTTCATCCATTTCTCCCTTTACCCTCTCTCCCCCCACCCCCATTGAAGAGAGCCCTTAAACGGACAACAGCCCTTTGCTTCCAGATAGCTGGACAAAGAGTTTCCCTTTCTTTACTTCTGACTATCTGATGAACTAATTTTAAGCAAAATCAGTACCTTAGTAAGATATAAAATCCTTTGTTATGCCTAAAATCTTTGGAAACATATTTTTTAAAGTTGGTGACATTTCATAAACATGTGTATTGTTATGGAGATCACACACAGTAAATTAGTGTTCCCTTTTTCTAAAAGCAATGAACATTGTTATGAACACACTAAACCTCTGTAACTGATTAATTTAAAATAATGTCTGTTTCAGTGAGTTAAATATGTAGTAATCTGGAATGATTACTTTATGAAGGTTTAAGAGTACATTTAAAATATAAAATCAGCTTAGAAATACTGATTAAGAAAATGTAAAACAGAGAAGAGCTGCATCATGTATTCCATAATATTTAATGTTGTATTCAGCAAGACAGCTTACTCACCCTTACTACAAAGTTTTTGCAAATAAATGTCTGACAAACTTCAGGGCATATCAAAAAACCTGTGACTGACATTTTTTATTCCCAAGTTTAGTGCTTTTAATTAGGTACCTTCTGCATGTCCATTCTGCGTGAGGGAGAGGGTACAGGGGTCTCTGCGGGGAACTGTGACTCTACGCCACCGTGAGGCGGGCCGGGCGTCTTGTTATTCTTTCTGCTTTGTCCCTCCGCCCCCGCCGGGCTGCAAGCTCAGGCTGCCATCGGGCATAGGGGCACCAGTTTAATAATACTGCATAGGGCCCCATAAATCCTAAGGATGGCCCTAGGGGTGCCAAAAAGCGGTGCCCTGGCTCGACAGGGAGGAGCCGCCTTCCGGAGACACCAGAGAGCCAGAGCCATGGAGGAGCTGGTGCGGCACAGGGGGGCAGGAGCCCTGCAAAGGCGGCGGCGCTGCTAGCGGGGAGCAGCCACACCCCTTGCCCCTCCTGCCCAGGCTGCAGCCTGGCACCCTCCCCGGGGGCTCCTGCAGGCTGCAGCAGATGCATGCAGGCAGAGGCCCCCGTGCGCCCCCCAGCTCCCCCCTCGCTGTGCTCAGGGTCTACGGCTCCTGGGCATGTGAGCCACTGCCGGGGCGCGGGGCTCTGGGAGGGGCAGCAACGGCGGCAGCTCACACTCCCGGGAGCCGCAGAGCCTGAGCACAGCGAGGGAGGAGCAGGGAGACACACGGGGTCCTCTGCCCGCATGCATCCACTGCAGGAGCCCCCGGGGGGGTGCCTGGCCGCAGCCTGGGCAGGAGGGGCAAGGGGCGCGGCTGTTCCCCGCTAGCGGCGCTGCCGCCTTTGCAGGGCTGCTGCCCCCCTGCGCCGCGCTGACTCCTCCATGACTGGGGCTCACCTCTGCCGCAAGCCGACGCTCTGGCTCTCCGGTGCCTCCGGAAGGTGGCTTCTCCCTGCTGAACTGCTGCAGCGGCCCAAGCCCGGCAAAGCCAATGAGTGGACTCGGGGCAGGGGCCGCCGGGGTGGGGTGGGGAGGGGAGGGCTCACGGGAGGGTTGTGCACCCTCCAGGGGAGTTCAGGGGCGGGGAGGGGGGAACCTGGTTTGGGGAGCAGCCCCTGGGCAGGCTGGCCCCGGGGTCTATAAAGGCTTGTTGGGATTTGCCCCTCAATGAACTGATGTGCGGGGGGGCACAAGGTGGAAGTTTTGCCTAGGGTGCAAAATATCCTTGCACCGGCCCTGCTCCTGAGGATAATAAAGGCACAGAGAACACAGTTGCTGCTGGAGTTCCAAAGCCAGCTGGGTCTGTACACTGCTAGCCTGTGTACTGCAATGGTGCCTGCCGAAGTTATCACCAACGGGTGTGGGAAAGTGTCCCACCACGGAGGAAGAAATAAGGCAGTCATCTCTAGAAGCCTCCAGGAGAGGATTGCAGAGTACCTGCATGAAAGTTATATTAAGATCTCTCAGGAAGATTCAAGGGACATCCCTGTGTATGTAAACAAACTGCTCCGCATGGTCCCCCATGCCTACCTCTACAGGGGAATGGAAAGCAGATAACTCTACCTGTCTCTGCTGTACCGCTACCTCTTCTAGTCTGTGTAAAGTCATGAAAAGTTGATAGCTGTGTCCTGTTAAGTAGGGGGGATACTGTCAGTACATCCTTGTAATGGGGAATAAATTTACACACTTATCTGAGCTTCCTACCCCTGCAATGGGCTTATCTGTGCTTGACTGCCTGGACTGCAGTGGAGCCTCAAACAGGTCCTGGCTCATGGCATAGGTGGAACCCCCCAGTTGCAGGTCCCCCATCTTCCTTTTTCCTCCTGCTCATCCTCACTGTTCATAGCAGGGGCCTGTGACTTGGGCTCCTCAGAGGTATCCACAGTGGTGTGTGGGGTTGTGGTTGGGTCTCCGCCAAGGATGGCAGGCAGCTCTTTGTAAAAGTGTCAGGTCTGTGGCTTGGCACTGGATCGATGGTTGGCCTTCCTGACCTCCTGGTATGCCTGCGCAGTTCTTTCTCTTCCAGGCGGCACTGCTGCTGGTTCCCTTCGTACCCCTTCTCCTGCATCCCCTGTGCAATCTGCTCGTAGATGTCAACATTCCTATGGTTGGTTTGGAGCTGTGCCTCCACAACCTCTTCTCCCCACAGGCCCAGAAGATCCCATATCTCCTGTCTACTCCAGGCCGGAGTGCGTCTGGAGCATGTAGCTGTCGTGGTGCACACAACAATGGAGAGCTGCTAAGTGTGCTCGCCAAGCTCAGCAATCAGGAAAAGGTATTTCAAAAATTCACTGAGTTTTAAAGTGGGTTGGAGTGGGCTTCCGGTCTCCGTGACCCTGGGCAGTGGAGTCACAATTGTGACCAGAGTGGTCCGTGTTAGGAAGACTGTTCTAGTCGACATAGGTAACTCAGCGTCTACGCTCACACTGCATTGTTGACCTCAGTACATTAGCCATGGCTCAGCACTGCTTGGGGAGGTGGTGTTACTGTGTTGGAAGAACAGGACCCTTACATCGGTGGGAGACAAATGTAAGTGTAGACCCATGCACAACTAGGTCAATGCAAGGTGGCTTGCGTCGACCTAACTTTGTAATGTAGACCAGGCCTTACATCCCTAATTCGCACTTAGGCCTGGCCTACACTTAAAAATTAGATCAACCTGGCTATGCCGCTCGGGGCTTTGAAAAATGTTGTGCCCTGAGTGCTGTAGTTGGGTTGACCTAACCCCTGGTGTAGACATGGGTAAGTCATTGGAAGAATTCTAGTGGATTAACTACATTGACAGAAACCCCCCTTCTGTTGATATAGGAAGGGTCTACACTATGGTGCTCTAGCCGCTATAGGGTAGACATGGCCTCTGTTAAGGTAACAGCTGGTCCTAGGCCTTTGCAGTCCTGATCTGCCTGCCAGAGCCCTCTCTTGTCTGACTCTGATGTTAGTGGGCCATGACATTGAACCTTCCCCTAACCACCTTCCCCCACTCCTTGCTTGGAAAGTTTTGTCTGAGCTCCACTCCTGGCCACCTGGGACACCTCGATGGGGTAATGAAACTGCTGAGCCTCATGCACAGGAGTGGGGTTCACCACAACATGAGTGAGCATCCAAAGGAGGAACATTCTTGCCTTTGAGCCACGCAAATGCTGTGCCTTTATCAATGCTGCTAATGAAGAGTTCCTTCCTCCATGATCACTGCAATTCACCAGAGTTGCCCCCTCTCCTGCCACAAAGTTGTAAACCTCCATCTCCCTCCCCTATAGAGACTCCCTGAGTCACTGCAGCTTCTCTCTCCTCCAAGACGCCTTGAATGCTGGCTGGATCGACTGCTTTAGCCAAGGGAGGTGCTCTGTATTTCTGGACCCTCGCACATCATTGGTCTGAGGAGATCTCCATGCCCTTAAAGAGTAGGTGGCTTTTCTGCTGAGCCATCGGAGAAACCCATTTATACCTCCTCCCTGAGCCAGCTGCCTGTGGCTTGCCAGTTGATCCTGTCCTTCCACCAGTGCTGTCTGTTTTTCTCCTTGGGACTTAGGTGAGCCCTTTGCATGTCTCTTACTGACCCAGCTTGCTGTTACAGGAGTCAGGGGGAATGGAACTTGCTTTTTGAGTTTGAGATAAGTGCTGATGTGTCTGGACTTTTGCTGGCACAGCTGAGGGGGGGAAAGCTTTAAAGCTCCAATTAACCTGACACCCCATCTCCAGTAGTTCAGTCAGCCTGAGCTTTCTCAGGTATGTCTGTTGTATTTATTGATCACATCTGAAATGGTCCCTCCTGTTTACTGCAGGTATGCCCTCGATATTTGATTCTGTCAGTCCCCCAGTCAATTGCTTTTGCTCACATAACCAAGTTAAAGGAAAAGCAAAGACCCACAATGCTTAAATCTGACCTTGGATCTAGTTCCCAAGGCTATAGGGGCCAAATCATCAGGTGGTCTAAATCAGCATAACTCCATCAGCTACTCTGATTTACCCCAGTTGATGATCTGGTGCTAGGGGTTTCTTCCACGCTGAATAGATCTGCAGAGTATGGAACCCTCTAGCTTGGTCTCCCAGTAGAGAGTTCTGATTTGCTGTCGATTTTTGCATACCATGTGTTAAACAGGCAAGTTAAGGCTGCAGGGAGCAGATGCTAATATAGTTAGTCAAATAGAAGAGAATGTGAGGCTTCCTTTCCACTTGCCATTTAAGATGCCATTAAAAAGAGCAGGGAGAATTTTATTTAAAAATAATCTGCCTGGAGCTCCCACATTCCTCAGATGCCAAGTCTCTTGTCTGTATTGCTGCCTCTTGTGGTTGCCACTGTGTTGCCTTGACCTCCCTGACTCATGAGGGCTGGCACCAGGAAAGGCTGCAGCCCAAGGAGACAGCTGGAGCTCCTTGTGAGCTGCCCTGACCATTTTTAGAAGCACTTTCTCCCCAGTTACGGGATGGCCCCCGCACATTTTCCAGGATAAAGTTTCCTTGGGGAGATCAGCGTGGCTTTCTGCGCCGCCCCCTTGACCTTTATCTCTTCCTTTGTCCAAATTAACTCCTTCCATCCTTCCCCAGCCCTCCCAAATCTACAAAGAGCTGCATTCCGGGATTAGCAGGCACAATCTATGATGTATTATTTATGTTGCTGTAGCAGCTTGGTACCTGATTATGCTCAGTGCTGTACACACCCAATGAAAACACGGTGCCTTGACCTTCCTATCTATGGCTCCCCATCCGTGTAGTCTCTGAGTGCCTCACATCTTTCGTGGATTTATCCCCACGATGCCCCGGAGAGGTAGAGACGTGCTATTATCCCCATTGTAAAAAGTGGGGAATCGAGGCCCAGAGAGTTTGTGACTTGCCAAAGCCACTCGGGAAGCCTGTGATGAGGAAGGGATTTGGGTTCAATTCCCTGCCTTACAGTGTTTATAAAATAAGTACATGATGAGTCAACAGGCAGCCACCCATAGTGTGTTCTCATAGCGCGCTTGGTGAGAAAAGGGGTGCCTGGGTGATCAAAGAAGGTGGAAGCTGGGGGCGGCTGCAGGGGTCCTTTCACACACAAGGACTTTTTGCCATGGCTGTCATGTTCCCTAAGCATTTTGTCCAATCCAAAAGACTCCGGGTGCTGCAGTTTCCCTGGTTTGGGGTGAGAACATGATTGGCACCTCTCCATAACCCACAGCCTGCTTCTCTGGGAACCTGGATTTTGCGGAAGTTGGAAAACAAGCACAAACCGGTTCCTCTTTATGATGAAACTGTCCTTTTCTGATTAATCCAAGAAATTCACTTTGAACACAAATAATTGTTACACTTCTTTTTAATTGCAGGTTCTAAATCCACTAAACCAAGATGTCAGAGTAAGTTTCTGGTTTGTCTCTAACATGATGGCATTGGTTTGCTTTTTAGTCTTTAAAATAAGTGCCAACTTTTGTTTCTAAATTCCTTCTCTTGTTTTTGGTTCTGATGCTAATCTTCTTTTTTCTCTCCTTTCCTCCCTCCCTCCCTTTTTCTATCTCTTTCTCCCCGAACAGTGAAGAAGTAAGTCTCTCTCTCTCTCTGGGATTTTTTTCTTTGTAATGTTGCATGGGGATAGTATCACATTTGGCTTTGTGTTATCTTGTTAAAAAGACCAGCTCCTGGAAGGAAATGTGGATCTGCAAAACTCACCTAACTAAATACGCAGACTAAAAGAGTTTAAAAGGACAAGTGCTCGGCAGCTGAAAGGCAGGAGATAGTGTTTTGGAGGAGGTGTGTTTCTTGGCTGTAGTTTGCAGGTTGGATTTCCCCCAAGAGCATCCTTGCTTCCCTAGCTGATCACAAGATGGGGCTGTGGAAGATGTTCATGTACCTGCTGCCCCAGCTGAGTGGAAGGTGTTCATGGTCTATTAGCCGCGTAGCTTCTACAGCAACAGAGGCAATTATAGAGACAGGAATGGCCACGAAGGTGCATCCTCTCTGGCTCAGCTGGCTGTGGCGCACGATGTTGATCCCTTTGCACCCACCAATCCTTGTCTAATCCCTTTTTGAAGGTGATTCTCTGTGACCTGACTCTGGGTTAGCATGAGGCTGCCCGCTTAGAAACGCCTCTTGACTCCAGTCAGAACAGGATCAGGGCCTTGTGTCATGCTGTGCTCAACTCTCTGGCCAGCCTGGGAATGGCTATGAAGGATTTTGAAGAGTCCCATCGGCAGTGTAAGCCTGGATGGGGAGGGGCACATGTGGAATCCCCTCAGAAGAATTCTTCCCTCCCTGTAGAATCTACCTGTTCCTTCTGCTGTGTCTGGCTTGTCTCTGACTCACTCTGGGTGAAATTCTACCCCTGTTTTTTTGAGGCATATGTGATGCATAGGCCTTGAGCTGGGGTGGATTTTGCCCAGAGAGCTGTTACGGACTCAGTACCGGGATGAATTGCCCCATAGTAAAGTAGAGGAGTGGAAGCAATTAACCACAAGGCTTGATGCTGGTTCTGTGAGCATCGTCCAGAATACCCTGCTCTGTGTGTCGCTTCACGGTGGAACCTTGGCCGATCTCCTAAGCGACACAGGATGGGATCTGTAATTACTTGGATAGGGGAGAACTCCAAGGAAACCCAAGCACTGCATGGTGGTGGTTTGATTCTCTCGCACCAATGCCACAACACAGGGATAGGAGGACACTCTGGTGCTGGGGGTGCTGCCTTTCAGATGCCAGGCAAAACCTAGGTTCTGCTCACCCATCAGATCAAATCATGAGGTCCTTACCCAGTTTTCCGTCAGTCATTACTTAAACTAACACCCATTGAAATCAAGTTTGAAGGAAATCCCCGGGCAATTCTTTTCAAAGTAAAAGTTTTAGCACCAACATCCTGGTCAAATTCTAGCTGAAGTCATAATAACTCACCTCTCTAATTCTCCCTTTGCACTTTGAGTTGTGTGTAGGGTGTTCTTCAGCTGTTCTAAGCTGCTGTGTGCAGCTAATCTGCTGCTGTATTGCACCTCAGAGGTGGCTGCCTTTCTGCCATGATGAAGTGATCTTTACATATTCCATATTCTTTCCGGATGAAAGGTGCAATTGAAATGTAAATAATTATCTACTGAGCTACCGTTTTTTATCCTCTTCCTCCCCTCCCCCACCTCCTTAAAGCACAGAATGCTTCTTCCCCTCCCCCACAAATGCACATCAAACGTGTGTATTTCCCCCACCCCAACCACACTCAGATGCACACAGTCTCTATGATGAAATGCTCAGGAAACAGATGCAGTGCAGTGTGGGACAGAGCTTGTGGCTTCTGTAAATAGAATATTTCTGCTAGCCCATGTAGCCTGGCAACGAACAAAGTTTGGTGCTTTGTATCCATTTGAAAGACATTTAAATTACTCAGTGAGGATTTCTTTTTCATATTAAAAAAAAAAAAAAAAGCCCAATGCAAAAGCTACTTTGGACCTGTCCCCTGGACTCCTGCAGCCCCACCCCCATGGGCAGCATTACCTGATTGCCCAAGTGCTTAATGGGGGAGGGATTCTCACTTTCCGCTGCAACATCAGGGTATTGGCCAATGTGTGAAACTTGGACCTAGACTCTTGTCCTGTAGAGTAATTCCTTTATTGTCACTATCCTCCCTGCCCAAACGATAGTCAGGTAACCAAGGTACGGTCACAAACAAGGGGTCGGGCATGGGGCGTAGGTTCATGGCCAGCTCAATGCACACAAGGTAACAGAGTGTATTGCTGCTGTATTGTTGATGTCTGCCTCCATGCCTGCCTCCTGCCTGGCAGCTCCCACGGCCCCCTTCGGCTTTGCTCTTCCTCATGGAGCAATGAATCTGGCTTCCCCACTCCCATAGCCCCAGTGCTTTTCTCACTCCCCTGCAGCGACAAAGTTGGTTATGTCCCACCCTTCCTTGCTGCAAGGGTGAGGGGGAGTGAGGGGGAGCTGTGGAAGGTAAATCTGGCTTTTGTCCTGTCTCCTGCTGCTGCCTGTCCCCTTGGAGTGATGAATATAGGTGCTTTCCTGCATGCGCAGCCCCACTGCTGTGCTCATACCCCTGTGATGAAGAATCCTCTCATCCCACAGCCGTGTCTCCCCAGTCAGCCTTAAAGCCGTAAATAGAAAGATAATTAACTGCTAGGCTGGGGATGAGTTGGAAAGTGGGATTAATTCTAAAATGCTACCTCCTCCGTGCTTCTCTCCCCTGCATTCCATTCACTGACCCTTTAGTACTATTGACTTTTTAACAAAGTTGCCATCTCTCATCATTTTGATAATGAGTCTCACAATATTTGGTGTTCTTAAAGTTCCACCTCCTGGAGTCCTGGGATTACAATCTCAGCTTTCAGTTTTTAAAGTGCACACATTCCTAGCTCTCTTGGCTGTGGAGAAAAGCTAGAACATGTGACCCCCTACAGGGGTCCAAAACCGGAGGGGGAATAGAAAGGGCCCCAATCTATTATTTTTAAAAAGAACGCTCATGATTTCTAAGCCAATCAGGATTTGAGGTTTGACTCATGTTTGCTGAATGCTTAGAGTTGGCAACACTGGGGTTAGCAGGGAAGATCTGTGCTGAGCTCTGCTGGCATATATGGATTGCAGCAAACTGTCAGTGTCTTCTAGTTTGGGGACCAGTTGCTAAAGATTTGGGTGGGGGCTTGATGCCAGATCCCTTTGTGCTGTGGGTGCAGTTCTTCTCTTGCTTCCCTTTCTGGGCAGGCTCTGGGGAGGAATATAGATGCTAAAACTGTCATTAGAATTCTATGGGAAGGGGTGGGGAGGAAGCACGTGGTGAACCTGCCTTGTCTTTCTTTCTTCCCACCTGTAGAAAAGGAAGAGGGCAATCACTGCCCGCCGGCAGCATCTGAAGGTACGTGCTATTCCTGATCTTGCATGAAGTATGGGATTTGTCCACAACCATCCTACTGTCCATTCTTGAGCCAGCCAGTGCTCCTGCATCTGCCCCCTGATTGCAAAAACCAGGAGTTCCCAAAATTGGTGCTCCCTCCTACCCCATTCCAGACAGTGCCTCCTGCTGGGACTGGAACAGCTGAAAGTTCCCCATCATTGGTGAATCCTCCTCCAGGCTGGCCAATGGCTGGGGTAGCCCAAAGCTTCCCAAATCACTGCTCCTACAACATTCCCTACGGTTGGGGTCTCTTGCTGGAAGAAGCTGGTCCCGGGAGTAGCTGTGTGCTCCCCACATCCAGCACTCCTATGCCATCTCCTACAAGAAGCAACTCCTGTGGGCAACAAGTTGGACTAGAGTGTCCATGCCCCCCTGCAGGGAGCACTTCTTCAGTGATTCCTGCTGAGAACGCTGGGGTTGGAGTAGCTGTGAGCTCCCTCCCTCCCTGTCACTGCTCACTCACACAAGTAACTGGATTTGTCTTCTTTTTCCCCCCCTCCAGAGTGTTATGCTCCAGATTGCTGCTACTCTCCTAGAGAAAGAAACAGCAGCTAAAGAAGCAGAAAAGGCCAATTACCTTGCCGAGCACTGTCCTCCTTTGTCACTCCCGCACTCCATGCAGGAGTTGCAGGTAACAGCTTTGTCTCTTCCATCTTCTCCTACGCGAGAGCAGAAAGGTTTGGGGTTCTGCCTTACCCCACATATATGGCTCTTCCAACTCAACCCAACACACTGCCCATTTCCCTATATTGGTGCTTCTCAACCTTTTCAATCCCATGAAACCCTTGCGACTGAGCAGGGACGTGCCTGCTGTTTGGGAATTTAGGAAAGGCAGGTGGTTGTGACCCCCGTCATCTCCTCATACGCCCCCTGGTGGTAATGACTCACAATTTGAGCACCCATGTTCTACATCCTCTGCTCCACTTCTGGCATAGTAGCTAGTGAGAGGTGAAGTCCTGGCTCTACAGTGCATTTGAGGTGTTCTCTCCCTCACAAAGTAGAGATGAAAACTTGTGGGTCCAGAAATGGATTCTGGCTTTTTTAAAATTTCTGAAGTAGGCTGGTCAACTCTGAATGTACCACTCAAAACGTTGGAGAGGGAACCTTGCTCAGCTGTTTCCATATGTCCAATAGTTTTGATCATGAACTCAGAGGTGAGGTATCAAGTTGATTTTGTTTGGGGCCTTTCAACTCATAGTCATACTAGGTTGCATTTATACAACAGATCCTCCTGCCCAATGCAATCTTTCTTTAAGGTGGAGGAGAAAGGAGTCCTCCAGGTTCCCACAAAGACTCCATGTTAAGATGACTCATCATTCCCGCATGAGGGGCACAGGGGAATTCTCTTGGCTTGCTTGAGAGCATTCTATGCTACTCAGTTAAATGCACTACTTTCCCTAGGGGGTGGGCACCAGACATTTCCAGCACTATTGTATTTGGATCTTTGACTGGAAATCAGTTACAGTTGAGGAAGTTTAAATGCAAAAGCCCGATGCAAAGCCACATGGAGCAATATTTGGACTCATTTCTGAGCTGCACTAGAACAGAGCTTGGCCAGCTGAGTTGGGGGAGGAAAAAATGGCTTGAAAGCCTCTTTTCTGCCTCTCCTGAACCTGCCCCCTTGGTGGAAGTGCGGCCCTGAGAAGCAGCCTAGAGCTGCCAAGGAGTCATTCCAGCAGCAGCACTCTGACCACACCCGTTTGCCTCAGTCATGCTCCTGACATGCCTACTGGGGCCAGTGGGCAGAGGAGAGGCTCGCTAGGGGCTGGCTATAGTGGCCATGTGCAACCTGGGAATTCCCTTGTGCCAGGGGAACTCCCAACCGATGGGTAAGCCAACTTGTCAATTGTGTTAAGCTGCTGGAGCCTTAGAAAGCAGGTGGAACAGAGAGACCAGAAACTGGTTCAGACGCATCCCAAGTGGCCCGTCCCAAGTACAGAGATTCGGAGCCGCACCTGAGCTGGGCTCTTACAGAACTGGAGGAAGTTGTGGAAAGGGTAGGCGGTGTGAGTCACGCTCTTTCCAATGGCCCACATCCTTTTCTTTTTCTCTGCAGGAGCTATGCAAAAAGCTTCATGCCAAGGTCGAGGTGGTGGATGAGGAAAGATATGACACTGAGTCTAAGTTACAGAAAACCACCAAAGAGGTAATCTTCCCTGGCACTCCCATCTCTGCTGATGTGGCAATCAGTGGAGTCTGCCCAGCCCCACGCTTTGCCCCTCTCTACAGCATGTATCTGCTGCCTGTGCTCCTACCACACCGTCTCTGTACCTGCCCGCTCTCCCAAATGCCCATATCTTCTGCGCTTCCCCGTCTTCCGTGCTTGCCTAAGCTTTGTCAAACTAATCCTTTGCCTTCATAGATGGCGTTTCCTTTCTATCACACTATATGCACTTGTGTGTGCGCCTGTCCATTCGTCTTCTGCTATGGGTCCATCTCACCACATCATTTTCTCCTCTCTCCCCATCTTCTCTTTCTTTTTGTAGCTTGAAGACTTGAGCCAGAAACTGTTTGACCTGAGGGGCAAGTTCAAGAGGCCACCCCTGCGTAGGGTCCGCATGTCTGCTGACGCTATGCTGCGTGCCCTGCTGGGCTCCAAACACAAGGTCTGCATGGACCTTCGCGCTAACCTGAAGCAGGTCAAGAAGGAGGACACTGAAAAGGTACCACGCAACTTCCCCCATTGTAATAGGATCCAGGCATTATTAGCTGGAAATCATACTTCCCTGTGTACTGGTGTGACAGCCACATCTTGACCAACGCACTGGGGACCTCCAGAGCTAAAAGCATGAGCTACAACAGCTTAAGCTAAAGTGCTTGGCTCCCCACCTATAGCCGTAGTAGACTCTCCTCCTTGTGGGTTGGGCGCACAGGGGACCTGTAACACACACGCGGACCAGTTGGCCAATGGATCTCTGGACCAAAGACCCTGGCTGCTCAGAAAAGGCTGCGGTCTCCCAATCACTGGCCTTATGTACTTCTGCTATCCAACCTTTGTATTGTTTGCACTTGACACTGGGCTGCTCTAGCCTTTTCTAACATCCTGAGAGTGGTCCTGTCTCTGCCACATGGTCATTTCCCTATTTTCCTCCTATCTCTAAATCCTCCCAGCTGTCATGAGGATGTACACATGGCTGTGGCCCAAAGCCACACAGTGGGAGATGGTTTGGGATTCTCTCACTGACATACATTTTTACTACCAAGTGGTAAAACTCTAGATTTTAATGGCCTCCCCATCTGTGGATGGATTAAGAGCTTGATGTCAAACTATTTTACTTTGCCCATTCATGCTTGGTATCTAGGGGAGGATATTCCACTCCAGTTACAGATTAGGTGACATTAGCTAGAATGTCATAGTGAGCAGACCTGCAAAATTCAGACTTAGATCATCCAAATGCTCTCTCCTGGCCCTGCTGTCTATGATTTTGTGATATATCTCTAGAGTCCCGATCAACTTCCAGTTCGGGGTAATATCCTGCTAACCTAAATTCCTCTTATTAGATAAACTCTTCTTCACTTCCTGACCCAAACTGTTGTGCCGAGCTGCTCTGCACTGTTAAAGCAATTGCCTCATTCCACATCAGAGGGGGCTGCATTTCAACAGTGGGTGAAACAATCTCTGTATGGATGGTTTGGAAAGCACTGTGGGATGAAAGGCATTAGGGGTGCATTTCACCCCTGAACTAAGGACGAGCAAAAGGCCTAGACATCACTTAAATCCCAATCAAGTCCTTCAAAATATGGTTTGTGGGGCATAAGCTTTGAACCAGTCCTCTGCACAGGGGTGAATCTCACCCCTTAGGGATATTAGATAGGTTTGCTAACTGGAATCCCAGGTGGTATCTGTGCTACACTGGGATGGATGTTAGCTAAAGAATACAAGGATGGGCGTGAATACCACCCAGCCTTGTCAGTACTTCCATGTTTTTTTTTCCCTAATGCCAACAGGAGAAGGATCTGCGTGACGTGGGTGACTGGAGGAAGAACATCGAGGAGAAGTCTGGCATGGAGGGCAGGAAGAAGATGTTTGAGACTAGTGAATCCTAAATCCCACGCAGCTGTTAACTATAATCCTGGTATCTAGTCAATTTCCAAATTTCTCCTCCTCCATCTCTTCTGCCACCTATTTTTCAAACCAGCTCTCTAGCAGCGTTGTTTAGGGCTAAACTTCCTGAGCCCAGGGTCACATTTCACAAAGCAATCCAAGACACAAGACCTACTTTCAGCCCCACCCCCTACTGTTGCTATGGAAACAACTGTCTTAAATCATGCAAAGTCATAACTACATTTTGAAACAATGCTAGTGGCATGAACTGAAATCAAATGCAGTTTAACCCTGTAATTTTGTAGGATCTGGTGTATCAAAGTGATCTTAACTGTAAATAAAGCTTTGAAAGTATGGTTGAATTTTTAAGCCTTGGAGAGCAAGGCATGAATTTACTTTGTCACATGACCACTTATTTCCTGAGGTGGGAGGGGCTATTAAATACATCTATAGAGACTGCAGATGATCAAGCTGCATGAATTATGGCCTTACCAATTACTGTGACCCTATTGGCTAGTAGGAGTCTTGTTGGAGTGCCAAAACCAGTATTTAGAAGCCCTGATGGCATAACTAATAAGTCAGTGCAGACTAATGGCTAGCACACTGGACTAGGACTTGAGAAACCTAGGTTCTGTTCCCAGCTCTGCCACTGGCCTATTTGGGCAAGTCACTTAATCTCTGTGCCTCAGTTGCCCCATTTGTAAAATGGGGCTAAGATTATCTCCTCCTTTGTCAAATGCATTGACATTTACAGATGAAAAGTGCTGTATAAGAGAGAGATCAAAGTCAATGAGTTACTCTGGATTTATACAGGTGTAACTGAGATCAGAGTCTGGCCCACAGGCTGTCATCTGCTTTAAACAGTGGGGGCTATTATCAGAAAATTCACCAGTAAAAATGGCACCTTTTTATCTCTTGGAGCTGCTCCCATGCCTTAGCGCATAGGTTACCCACTCTACTCTCAACTGCTGTTGGCAGGTGAAGTTAGAACTGCATTTTCATTGTTTGATCCATCCAGAACAAGTGTCTCACTGTGTTCTGATTCCAGACTCTCTTGTTCAAAGCAGAAAGAACCCTCTGTTGATTTTCACCAGATTAAGTCTTCAATGGCAGGAGCTAGGAGCTCTTGTAACCTTAGCAAATAGCTGTGGGAACCAGTGAAAAAATAAATATGAAACCTCAGGAGCCCACTTATTTTCTTCTTCCCTATCACTTTTTGGACCATAATTACCTTTTCAGACTAGAGCTGTAATGAGATTATCACTGTGTATCGCACTAGGCTATGCCTAAAATTGACGGTAGCGATGGAGACCCTCTTCCCTCCTAAACATCTTTCCATTGATCTGCCACATCTTGATAGCATCCTGAGGAATCTTTAGTAATTAATAAGTGCCTGTTCATGTGTCCACCCCTGTAAGATACCATGACAGAACGGATAAGCAGGAGCGCCGCCAGCTTTTTCGCTGCCCTAGGCGGCGGAAGGTCCCGCCCCCGAAATGCTGCCCACGACAGAGGCGGCGGAAGGTCCCACCCCCAAAATACCGACGACGACCGGGCCGCCGGTGCCCCCCAAATGTTAGCGCCCTAGGCGACCGCCTAGGTCGCCTAATGGGTTGCGCCGGCCCTGCGGATAAGGCAAGGGAAGGAACATTCCTTGTATACTTATCTATAGGATAAGATGGATAATAGGTTTCTTGTTGGGCTGATTCACATCTATCTGCAAGCTCTGCTTATCTAAAACCAGAAATCTTTTCTCAGCAGGCAAGTCCCCATTGAAGTCAGTGACAAAACTTCCACTCACTTCAATGGGAGGAGAATTGGGCCCATTATGGGCGTTTGATGGAGCTCAATTAAAACTAAGCTGCCACCCAGAGCAAACATAACCCCCTTTGCCTCCCATCACCTAGCCAGGCCTACTGGGGAAAGCGCCTCGGTGACTGCTGTGTTTTTTGAGCTGCTTCGGGGTTGCTGGAGAAGATGCTTGTTGCATGAGCAGGTTGAGAAAGAGTTCAGGGGATTAGTGCAGTGAGAGAGACCACAGGAAGGAAATGGGTGCAGTGTGCTCTACTGCCAGCCGCTGGTGCCCCTCCAGGTTCTCTTGTTTCCTCTTCTTCTACAAGAAGAGAGGCAGAACCCTGCATACCTCAATCCAGAAATCTGTTCCACGTTTTTCCCCCTCCTGGAGGTTGTACTCGGAGCCCATATCTAGCTGAGCCAGGTGAAATCTCCCTCTCCCACTGCTGGGAGCAGCCTTGTTTCTGCTCCAAGAAGATGTTTGGGGAGCAGGGAAAATCCAAACACAGTTGGCTTCTCTCCCTCCTTTCCTCCTCACTTTGAGCCCTGAAACCTCTTTTACTATCACTGCTGTAGAGGGAATGAGGTGAGTTCTAGCCACTTCCCTATCCCACTCCCTTGTGGGCTCGATGGCTCCCTCCCTGGATCTGCAAGGGGCACAAGCTAAACCAGTCCTCCATCTTCTACTAGCTTCAGTGAAGGGCAGTTACCCCCCTCCAAGCCCCCAATATCTCCTGGGAGAGGACAGGGAGTTCTCCCACTACAGAAACTCTGCACTGTGTCTCAGGGCATATGGCAACCCATAAACCCAAGCTCAGGAGCTGGGAAACTTTCAGGGTGCCCTTAGTGGTTGGGGAACAATGTGTGTGTGTGTGTGTGTGGGGGGGGGGGGGCTCTACTTGCTAGCCCTTCCCCTCAGCTGCTCTCCTGGACGGCAGGTGATCAAATTGTATCTCCCCCACCCCCCAACAAAAGATGTAAGATGAAGGACTGGTCACCCAGGACTCCTGAAGAGGGACGAGACAACCAGGCCTTGCTATGGTCAGCAAGATAAGTAGGAGGTGCGTACCAGGCCTGATAGCGGAGAGGCAGGGTGGTTTTTGGCAGGACATATTCTACTCAAGATTTGAATTTGAACTTCTGTGTAATAGGAAGGAGCTGTTGCCACTTCCCCTGCACTCTACCACACAGTTTTTTTCTTAAGCAATTCTGCAATCTGAGCCTTGCCGATTGAGCACAGCACATCCTTGTGCAATTGCATCTCCACATAGCAGCTGTGTTGGTTGTATTTCAATTGGGCACAGAAATCTGATTCAGGTGTTTCTTTTTCCTGGTGGCTCTCGCTCTCCCACACTCAGGACAGAGAAATCCAGTTCATGTCATTTCCTGGCCAACACATAAACAACGGAGGAGCTCCCTTGCCCACGCCAGCCTCAGCTCTGTTGACGAAAAGGTTTGTTACCTGTGATTGTCACAGGAACGTCCCAAAGTGAACTTTTGAGCCTAGGTGGACTGGATCGCTCAGCTGCTTCTGGACATTGTCTGGTTTTGCCTTCAGTAATCCCTCACCCTCGTGCCTGAAAGCATTTATGTGGGCATCAGCACACACAAGGGAATCCACCAAGCACTACAGCCTGGCTAGATGGGGGAAATGGGGCTGCGCAGAGTTGCAAGGCCCCCCTGGGGGCCCCTAGCAGTGCACCCTTGGGCAAAGGGGGCTTCTGGGTTAGGCCGGTGTGTGTGTATGTTGGAGATGATAGTGGCAGTGGCTGAGACAGTCTTGCACTCTGGCAAAGGGCTGCTTCCGTGGATTTGTGGCCAAGGTGTTGTGGCCCGGACAGAACCAATTCTTGGCAGGTGGATGTTATTGAATGTTGCCACTTAAAGATGCAGCCATTTAGTAGTTTAGTACTATGAGTGGCTATGGCCTGTCTCTCAGACATCTTTCTACTCGAACTGGCCCTACGAATGGCTGTTGCCCCATGCTTCCCCTGCAGCTCGGGTTAGTACTTCCTGATTTTTTAAGCAGTAGATGGAAACAAAACCTTAAATATAACCTGAGTAAGAACTCCCAACCCCCCTCAAACCTCAGAGGCTTCCGGCATCATTTGTTGCTGGGTTAGAGGACAGGAAGGGTGGTATGAAAGTGAACACATGCACGCGCGCGCGCACACACACACACTGTACTCTTACAGAGCTCTTTGCAGAGCCCGTCGATTTGACAAGGTTGTTAGCAAGGAAATAAAATGTCAGACTCTGAGGAGTGCCATGGGGACCCCGAGAGCAAGAATCAGGACGGGGAAGAGCCCCCGACAGACACTGAAAGGTAAGGCCCTTGGGAGTAGCTGAAATTTACCTCATGGTTTGGTTCGTAATTCTGAGGGGGCTACAGGTTAGCCAGAGAACTTGAAGGTAGAAGCAAAACAAGGGGCTGAATGAGCCCCAAATGAACTTGAGCTAAGTGTCATTGCAATTGGTAGTGCATGTACAAGGAGAGGGAAACGCAAAAAGGGACCAGCCATTGGAAGCTCTAGAAAGTTCTTGACTAGCAGGGCTGGCTCTAGTTTTTTGCTGCCCCAAGCAAAAAAATTTGCCGCCCCAAGCTCAGGTGGGGCTGGGGCTCGCAGGCGGCGCTGGAAGTGGAGGGAGTGATGTCACCTTCTCCCAGCACCTGCAGGGGCTTTACCCCCTCCCCCCCCGGCCATGCAGAGAAGCCCCGATATAAGGGGTGGCACAAGGCAGTGCAGCAGCCAGTGCGCAGATGAGGCAGCGCAGCCCTGGCTCCCCGGCAGGACTCGCCCTCTCCTCCCCAGGTAGTGGCTGGGCCCTGGCAGCTCAGCATCCCAGGGCTGGGGCTTCCCCTTCCCGCTGCTGCCGGGGGTGCGGCGCCCTCGCCCCGTCTAAGGGGCGCAGCTCCGAGAGCGCAACTGCCCTGAAAAAAAAGGATGGCTGGAATGCTGCCCCTGGAAATGTTCCGCCCCAAGCACGTGCTTGCTTTGCTGGTGCCTAGAGCCGATCCTGTTGACTAGGCTCACTAGCTTTTCTCTGCCTCGCTCATGGACACAGGGCTGCAAGACAATCAGACTCTTTGCCTTTCCCGCCTCTTTTGGACTTCAGAGTCCCCTCTGGGGACAAACTAGAGATTGTAGCTCAGGCCAAACTTGGCACTGCTAGACTGAAGCTTCTTGGGTGTTTGGATCTGAGGTTTTGGCTCATTGTGGAGCCATGAAGTTCAGAAGCCCCTGTTCTTTAGGATGCACACATGTCCAGCATGAGAGGGAATGGAGGGATTTTATTAGCTGTGCTATTCTATTGTCCATTCCTCCATCTCCCTGTAGCAACTGTTTTGGGGCACTGGGGAATGACTCCCATTTAGACTCTGGGTGAGGGGGACTTATATAGTCCACTTCATCTTTCTCCCCAAAGCATTTTGACTCCATATTCAGGCTGTCCATAAATCTGGTCTGGTGGGTACCTACTGAGCTAGAGCTGCGTGTGAAGGTCATAATGAAGTGTGTCCTTCTCTGAGGGAGAGTTTCATGGAAGAAGACCAGGGCAGAGAAAAAAAGTCCCTTTTCCGACTCTGCTCTATGGAAAAAACCTCTGCCATTTTTGCCCCAGCTATCATGATATTTGTAGATGGATGAGAAACTGGATGTTAATACATTGAAAAGACAAGTGAGGCACTGGATGGGAGTTGCTGCAGTCTTGATTTCTTTCCCTATATATCATCTTTCTCTGGCTGAATTAGACTGGAAGCCTGTCAGAGCAGGGATATTGTATTTTGTGTGTTTGTACAGCTCCCTGTTCACTTACATCATCCCCGAAATAACAGCAATCAGATAATGACACCTCCCTGGTTGGTTTGCCACCAGGGACTGAAACTTGGACTGTTAGCTCCAAAGCACAGACAATCTACCATTTAGGTTAAAAGAGTAAGTCCATCAGCTAGGAGCAGTAGCAGTTGGCTTTTGTCTGTGAATTGGCTACTAGAAAAGGACAAAGACACGCTTAGCCAGTGTGTTATCTAGACCTGGGCTCATCTAGATCTGGGTTCAAATGTTGAGCATCTATAAAGTTTGGGGGTTTGGCTCTGGCCTCTCTAAAAATAAAACAATAACAATATTATTCACCAAAACATATCCAACGTGTGTTCAAAATATATAACATTTCCCCACAAAAGGAATGTCTTATGGAAGTTGATAAAATCTCTGGCTGTAGCCCCTCAATACTTTTGGGGGGATGGGGATCAGGAGAAGAAGGGTTCATGTTCAATGCATGCTTTGCAGTATCCAGTAATGAAAGGGTTAATTGTCTCACAGGGACACTAAAGCTCTTGAGGGTTTCAGTGCTGCTATTGGTCGGGGGAGCCTGGGAACAGACAAATAGTGATATATTGTTGCAACAAATATTCTAGTTGGCACCTATATGTAATTAGTCAGGCAGTGGCACAGCCCTGGCATAGTGCAGCTTTTCTACTCATTCCTCTGCCTGCCATGTTTGTGTGTGTAGATATGTCTTTTTTGGTGGGGACAGCTCTGCACAGGCTTCTAATCAGACTGCAGTAATGTTAGGACAGTATTCTGGGGGTGGGGTGGGGGTTGTTCCCCTCTAGGTTCCTGACCAAGACTTTGAAACAACCAAAGAAAAAGCTGCCTGCAGAGACTGCTCCCCAAGTTGCATGCAGGGGGCCAGGGCATGTTTTTGGCAGCATAGGCATTGCTGGTGGGATGCTCATGCAGTGCCAATGTGATCAGTGGTTCTCACAGTCTCTCCACTGAGTCTCAGAACATGGGGTTAAGGAACCCCGTTGTGACTGGGAGTATAGCAGTAAGAATGCTTTTCTGTGGTATTTCAGCCCTTGTGCTCCCAGGCAGGAACAGAGGGGGCAGAGATCACAAATATTACAAACTAGTGCAGGTCGAAACTTTTCAAATTTTGAAACTTGGACAAAAAAATGGGGGGAAAATACAGATGAAATTGTTGTGATTCCCTCCATCCCTGGTCAAGTTTGGAAATTGTCACAAATTTTTAAATGTAAAAAATAGATTGGGGGGGAAAAGGGTGTGGGGGAGTTGAATTTTGTTTTTAAAATTGATAACCACTTTCCCTCCCAAACCTTGGAATAGGTCCAGTTCTAGGTTTACTTCAGTTCTAGTTTAACCTGCAGTTGTTCTACTATCCCCCATTCCCCAGGTGAGCAACCTCTCCTGAAATCCGCCTCCTAAAATGTAGGAAAAGGGGTTTGTTCAACGTTCGGGGTGGGCAGTCTTTACCACCCAGTGGTGAAGGTTGTTAGCTCAGCTCATCGGCCTTTCACTCTGTACCCAGTCTGCTTTCAAGTTAAACCCGCTGCCGATCAAGTTACAGCAATGCTCCTGAGACAACTCTGAGGAGGGCTGAGGGCATGGAGAGAGCCAAACAGGGGCATGGGGGTTAGGGTTTGTGGAGGGAGAGTGAATGAGGAGCTGACGCGGCTGGAGGTGGGGCAGAATTTGGTCAGAGTAAGATGAAGGCTAGTCAGAAAATTGCCCACAAGTCCCACTACAACAGGACCGGCTCTTTTCACTCCCTCATGTACGCTGCCACAAGCTAGATCCCTCATGGGTTCTACACTGTTATTCTGGGACAGATGGACAACAGGAGTCAGCATTGTCGCTTGGATCACCTAGGCTGTTTGCTTCCAGCAGTGCTGCTGGCGCATGCAGGCCCCAAGGCCTTACCTACGCAAGCGAAAATGGGGCCCATAATTCACCTGTGGTAGCAGTTCTGGAAGCTCTACTGTAGAGGGGGCTCAAGGCGGGTGAGACGACATGGTGATCAAAATTACATAGCCCTGTCTACGCTACAGCTTCCTCTGTGGTTGCTGCTGCTGGAGCTGTACTGGTAGTGAATGACATGTGCCGCTTGTGCCAGTGTAAATGTGGGAGGAAGAGGGGGATTTGGCTAACCCTGCATATCTTCAGGCTTTGCATCAGCCTGTGTATCTAACAATGCCGGGTGTAGGTATGAGACGTTTAGGCAGTTCTTCCACGGTCGCTCTAGCTAGCAGAGGTGCAGCTCCACCGGTGCTAGCTCTAGTGTGCAGACCGGACTGCAGGAATAAAGACCAGGAGAGACAAGCTCGCACACTGGGGTCTGTTCCTCTCTGCCTGTGAGGTCTGGAGAGAGGGATGGCTGCTGAGGAGAGGAGGGACGGGTTGGGAAATGGCTGCTTCCTGAAGATTGGATGGGAGTAAGTAGGCCAGCCCCTGAAGAGATAATGCACTGTAGTTCAGGGGGAGCTGGTGCTCCTATCCCAAAGAGGACAGCCGGCTGATTTGGGAGATCAGGGAGCTGTTGTGCGGAGAGGGCACAGCTTACAAAAAGCTGGGATAATTCAGTACACAAGGTGAACCTCTGAACCTCCGAGATCCCCCTGTCACTCAACGTAGCATACCCCTCCATCCTCCTAGTGATCACTTTGGAACCTGCGGCAGCTAACATGACTGGTCCTTCCACACAAGCCACTTATCGCATATATATATATATATATAGGAATGTGGCTTGCAAGGCAGGTGCTCCTCTTGTTAGTGAGCTTCAGGGGATAGGCAAGAAAATAACTTATAGACACAATCAGCCATTCTAGCTCATCATCCAGTGTCCCCTTCCTTCTCTGGCCTCCTATCCCCCGTGCTGCAGGGAGCCCTGGGCTGACCATGTATGGTCACTAGCTCAAGATGGCTTTGCTGTGCTAGCAGGCCCCATCCCTTCCTTTGCCACGTCCATCCCCAGCTGTCTTGAATTCTCCAGATCCCTTAGAGGAGACTTGGAGAGTCCTAAGTAAGATTACCACAGTTGCTAAGTATATCTGAGGCTGGAAGGAGATTGTCTTGGGAAACTGATACCTCAGGAGCTATCTTTGATCTCCTTAGCACCAAATTCCTGGGGGAGGGGAGGAGGAACTTTTGAGCCATGCTCAAATAGGCTGTTAAAAATTTAACTCAACTGCATGCTGCTCCATCAAAGAAAGGAGGGCGGGGGTGGGGAGGGGAGGGGAAGGAACAGGTTCTAGTTGAATGAATAAGAAAAAGAGCTAGAAAATACCCTAGCTCTGACAAAAGAGTGCCATGTATATGGGCAATTTGTGACTGGCCCTTTGAGTTTAAGAATCATCTTATTTAAAGGTGATGTTAAAAAAAACGTGGCTTGTGGCCCTTTTTACTTCTTTAAGATGGAAAAAAAAGGTATGAAAGATTATTATTATTATTCTTTTTTCTGCTTCATTTTTACCTTGAAAATTCAGGGCCAGTCTAGGTTGGAAGACTCTATGACAGGGGTAGTCTATTTTTTGTCAAGGTCCAAATTTCTTGGTCAAGGTTTAGTCAAGGTCCAGACTCCAGAGAAAATAATAATAATGATAATAAGTAAATAAAAAGATTTTGGGGTCAGTTCAAAAGCACCTGGTGGTCCAGATTTGGCCCGCAGTCTGCCTATTGACTACCCCTGCTCTATGATGACAAAAGAACTAGTCAAATGGTGACATCATAAAAATCGAGAGCAGCTCTCAAGCCTAGTGATGAGGCAGGGTTTAGTTCCAGAGGCTTGGGAGTACACAAAGCCAGTTTTGCACCTTTTATCTTCACGAAAAGACAACCTGATTTGGATTTTCAGTCTCACACAGGGCTGGGTGGGAGAAGGTGAGTGGGGACACAGCAGCAATCCAGGGGGCTCTCTCCCTGTTTGGAGATGAAGTGGAAACAGTTTCCTGACACATACATCATCTTCCCTTTTAGCAGCTGTGGGTCAGAGCACTGCTATTTTCCCAGCGAGCTGTTTAATAAAACGAAGCCTCAGAAGGAGCAGTGGACGATGAAAGAGAAAATGACAGAGAGGGAGGGAGGAAAGAGGTGGAGGGGTGAGAAAGATTAGGAGCAGAGACAGACTCATACCAAACCCCCAGATCCCTGCACCTCAGAATGGAGCAAAAGTTCCAGACTCTGGAACTAAACTTTTCAGCTCAAAGGAGTTTGGCAGGGGCACATGCAAAATGAGGGGAGCTGTGTGGCAGAACAAAGGGGTAGTGACAGCAAAAGCAGTGGCACTGCCCAGGTTGGGCTGGCAGTAGCTGGGCTCTGGCAACACACAGGCTGGCTTGGAATGGCATAGCTGCAGGGATGTGGCGCTGTGTGGGCTGGAGGGCGAGTGGCAGAGCTGGGCATGGGTGGGCAGTGGCTGTGGCATTGTATGGAACAGGCTGGAAATGACAGCGGTGTGGCAGATTTTACAGATTGCTGCTGGAATGGTTGTGGCACTGCCCAGGCGAGGTGGGAGCTGAATGCTGCATACAGTAGGTGATGATGGCACTGGAGTGATGGTGGCAGTGTCCAGGTTAAGATGGTCTCTGAGTTCTTATTAGCAGTGCACAAGACAGCGAGGCACTGGGACACTGTGTAAGGGTAACAAGGTGGATGAGGGAATATCTTTTATTGCACCAACTTCTATCGGCGAGAGAGACAAACTTTCGAGCTTAGGCAGAGCCCTTCTTCAGGTCTGGGAAACGTACTCAAGAGTGTCACAGCTAAATACAAGCTGAACAGATTGTTTAGCATAAGTAGTTAACACATATGTCAAGGGACCCTTCAAGGTGAAGTGGCCTGTTAACACCCCTTCAGGAAAGGAAGGAAGGGGAAGACAGTTGGGGGAGTTGTTAGTGGGTTACAGTTTGTTTTAATAAGCCGTCAATCCAGTGTCTCTGTTCAGTCCATGAATGTGGAATGCGGCGCTGTCTGTTGCATTGCACCGGTTAGGCTGGCACTGATTGCCTGTAGCACCGCACAGCTTAGACTTGTAAGCACACATGTTACAGCACCAGGAAACCTGCTGTAACATGGAACTACCAAGCTGGTCTGGACGCATGGAAAATGGGAGGACTCTGCCACACGAACACGTGATGATGCATTTGCAGCCATCAGCCGCAAGGAGGCATGCTCTGCTCATGCTTATTTCATTAGGCAGCAGAAAGGAGAGAACTAGAATGCGAAAAGCCTGTGTTTCAAGGCAAAGTTTTGGGGGAGTGGAAGCTTTAACCCTTGCCTAACACAGCCAGCCATGCCCTGGTCAAGTGGGCAGCCTTACAGAAAGTCTTTGTTTAGGGAAGCAGCTTGAATGCCATTGCACAGCATGTTCTAGTAGCTGAGCCCAAATAGAAGACAAGATTTGTGGCTTTGTTCCCAGCTCTGCTACTTACTGGCTATGTGACCTTGGGTGAGTCATATAATCTTTGTATCCCTCAGGTTTCTCATGGTTAAGATAGCATTAGTAACACTTACCTCCTTCACCAGTGTGTTCTGAGCTTAATTCATTAATGCTCCCAAAGCACTTTGAGAGCCTCAGTGGGAGGGTCTGAGAGAAGGGCAAAATATCTCCTCCTACTGGTTTTATAGTAATAGCCGTGTTAGTCTGTATCCGCAAAAAGAATAGGAGTACTTGTGGCACCTTAGAGACTAACACATTTATTGTAGCATAAGCTTTCGTGGGCTACAGCTCACTTCATCGGATGCATGTAGTGGAAAATACAGAAGGAAGATATATATATACACGTGAAACAATGGGTGTTACCATACACATTATAAGGAGAGTGATCAGTTGTCAGCAGGAGAGAAAAATAAGTGTTTGTAGTGGTAATGAAAATGGCCCATTTCCAGCACTTATTTTTCTCTCCTGCTGACAACTGATCACTCTCCTTATAATGTGTATGGTAACACCCATTGTTTCACGTGTATATATATATATCTTCCTTCTGTATTTTCCACTACATGCATCCAATGAAGTGAGCTGTAGCCCATGAAAGCTTATGCTACAATAAATGTGTTAGTCTCTAAGGTGCCACAAGTACTCCTATTCTTTTTACTGGTTTTATGTATTTGTTCTCATCAGCCATCAGTCCTCCTGCAGATGTCCTTACCCCCTACACTGCTGCCAGAATGTGTCTGGCCCATAATCCCAACTATACATATAAAATGATGGGGTCTAAATTAGCTGTTACCACTCAAGAAAGAGATCTTGGAGTCAATGTGGAGAGTTCTCTGAAAACATCCACTCAATGTGCAGCAGCAGTCAAAAAAGCAAACAGAATGTTGGGACTCATTAAGAAAGGGATAGATAATAAGACAGAAAATATCATATTGCATCTATATAAATCCACGGTACGCCCGCATCTTAAATACTGTGTGCAGATGTGGTTGCCCCATCTCAAAAAAGATACATTGGAATTGGAAAAGGTTCAGAAAAGGGTGAAAAAAATTATTAGGGGTATGGAACGGCTGCCATATGAGGAGAGAGTAATAAGATTGGGACTTTTCAGCTTGGAAAAGAGACGACTAAGGGGGGATATGATAGAAGTCTATAAAATCATGACTGGTGTGGAGAAAGTAATTAAGGAAGTGTTATTTACTCCTTCTCATAACACAAGAACTAGGATCACTAAATGAAATTAATAGGCAGCAGGTTTGAAACAAAGAAAAGGAAGTATTCCTTCACACAATGGACAGGCAACCTGTGGAACTCCTTTCCAGAGGATGTTGTGAAGGACAAGGCTATAACAGGGTTCAAAAAAGAACTATATAAATTCATGGAGGATAGGTCCATCAATGGCTATTAGCCAGGATGGGCTCGGATGGTGTCCCTAGCCTCTGTTTGCCAGAAGCTGGGAATGGGTGACAGGGGATGGATCCCGGGTTGATTGCTTGTTCTGTTCATTCCCTCTGGGGCACCTGGCATTGGCCACTGTCAGAAGACAGGATACAGGGTTAGATGGACCTTTGTTCTGACGCAGTATGGCTGTTCTTATGTTCCCAACTATGAATGCAATTTCCCTTCCATTGCCTGGAATCTCAGGATTTATCACAGCTGTCTGCCGGGAACACTGGACCCACCCTACCTTTTTTCAGCTGGATCTGATATGTCATTTAGCAACTAAGCAGTTAAGAGCAATACACCTCCATCCTGACCTGCAGCATGCCTTGGGATTCCAGTCATGGGGCCTCAACAGCTTTGACTCTCAGGTTTGACCTGTAATGACCTTTGCTATTCCAGGCCCTCTCACAGCCTCACCAATACCCCTTATTCTTGACCCACAGCATCCCCTGTTGTTTCCCCCGCCCCCCAGTAGCTCTGCCAATGCACCTAATTATGATTCTGCACAATTATTGTGCATGGTGCTTTACCACTTCAAAGTGCTACACAAATGCTGGCTAATGTTTAATTAATTGTGGTTAATTATGGTGTTCCACCTTTCCCTGGCAGACAGTTCAGCAAGCAGCTAGGGAGTTAAAACTCATGTCCTTCCGTACTGACCTGCAGCAGCCCTGGTTGTTCCATTCCCCGGGCTGACAAACAAGGCTGTACTTACATTGCCACTGTCCATGTTGGGCCCATTCTGTGGGCAAGTAGAGGACTTCTGTGTATGAGGAGTAAATGCACTTTAAACACCTGTGCTTCCCCAGAGCCAGGGTCTCAGCAGCATGAACTTCCCCATATCAGTCTATGAAGTAACCTGGCCCAGTGGATAGTGTTGGCTTGGGAGCAAGGAGACCTGGGCTCTGTTCCTGTGTGACCTTAATTGGAAGCACTTTGGGGCAGGGCAGCACCTGGCACAACAGTGCCCACCATCTTGGTCGGTGCCTCTAGCTGCTACCATAATACAAATAATGAACTTGCCCTTCTCAGAGCCAGCCACAGGCCCAAGTCAACTGCTGCAGGGTGCCAGGGACTGCCCCTGAAGCCAGTGGGAGCTGTTGCTATCCGGTGGCAGGAGGCTAAGGCCCCAATAATGCGTCGTGGTATCCCTGTCTACAGTCGTGTGGGCTGACCATGCTTGGGACTGTAGCTTGCCTCTGGACAGCTCTAACTCAGCAGATGCCTCTCTCTCTTTCTTTGTACCTCACAATGGGGCTGGACCATAAATGGCTGCCTTTTCCTCCCCCCACCTTTCCTCCTGCTTGTGGACGCTCGCCAGATTGGCTGCTGTCTCCTCTGTGCACTCCTCCTTCTCCTGCTCCTGCTCCTGCCCTGCCTTTTGCTTGGAGGACACCTCAGAGCAACTGCACGCACCAGACCAACAAGCCCAGGAGGGGAACCTGCTGTTGCCAAGAGCTCGAAGCAGTGACCTCCTCACTGAGTGTCACCGAGTTCCTTTGTTTCCTCCCATTGCCTCTGGATGGGAGGGCCTGGGCGCTGCACTCTGAAGAGACCCCATTGGGAGTGGGGAGATTTGGTTTGGTATTTTCAAAAGAGTCTCAAGGAGGTAGGTCGGTGCCCAGATCCCATTGAAATTCAGATGTAATTGGGCACCTAGCCCTGACAATCCCTGCCTTTGGCTATACTGGACCGCATGCTCTGAAGAAACCGCTATGGGCCTATTCATCCCTGGGCCAGAGATCTGCTCAATGCAGGGACTGAGTGGGAGGGAAAAGGGAGTGGGGGCAGGCTGGGGCTGGTTTGGCCCTTGACACAGGTTAGAGCAGCCTGAACCCAGCTGCCAACAGCGCTTGTGGGCTGGCCCAGAAGCCAGGAGTAATTGGGGCATAGGAATGTCCTGGCCACATCTTCCTCCTTGTGGGACTTGCCCTTGCACACCTTGTGCACCAAGAGCTCCTGAGAGGGGTGCCATAGAGCTGCTGATGCCTTAATCCACCCTTAGTTCCTTGTAGTATCTCTCTGTCCTTAATACCCATCTATCTAGTGAACAAATTCAATGTGTGCCTGAAGTCACGCATTGCAAACACTTCTTTTGCTTTGGATCTCTTTTGCAGTATGAGCTTCCCCACAGCAGTGCCCTGTAAGCAGGGTGAGCAGGGCGATTGCCTTGGTCCTCATGTTGCTCCGTGCCTGGCTGTGTGTGAGATATTTTTTCTCAGCCAGCCAGGGAGGGCAGCGCCAAAAACGTTTTCCACCCTGGGCAGAAAAAAAACCAATGAGACTTCTAGGGCTGGCCCTGCCTGTAGGTATCAGCCCGGACTTCAGCACTGTGAGCTTCCCCACAGCAGGGACTCCAGCGGCACCAGTCACAATTTCAGCAGCGTGAGCTTCCTGGAAAGCTTCCTGCTCTGTTAGGGCTAGCCACCTCTGTCTGGGAGTAATGGAGTCTGCTCTCATGTGGCACAGCGTGAGAGCTGTGCTGTCCCTGGGAATACTTCATTAGCTGACACTCACTTTGGCCTCAACTAGCCTTGGCCTGGCTTTCTGTGACCAAACCCACGTCTAGTGTGATGGCTATTGGTGATCCCCTGGATCTGCTGCAGGAGCTAGTCCTCCTGGAAACATTTCCTCGAGTTTTCTCTAAGGAATCAGGATATCCTAAGGAACATTCTGGGAGGTATTTGTATGGTACAACTGGAATTCAGAGGCCCCTCTATTTTAGTACTTAATGGTATTCCAGCAGACATGTGCCACTGGGAACAACTATCAAGCCAGTCGCTTGCTCCTGGGCAGCTGTACCTGGTCTAGGTGCCACAGGCATCTACCCCGGATGCCGCTGTGCATACTTTGAGATACAGGACCCTGTATGGTGTGGCTGTACAAAGCTGGTATTATTCTCACACTTTGTAGGATCGTAGCACCTAGAGGGCCCAGCTGAGATCAGCACCCCATTGTGCTCTGCAAGGTATAGATACATAGGTAATACATAGACACAGTGTCTATCCCAAATAATATAGAACCGAAATATGCAAGGGAGAGAGGAAGCGTGATCCCCTTTTTCCCAGATGGAGAACTGAGACACAGAGAGTTTAATCAAGGTCACTTCAGAAGCCTGTAGCATAGCTGAGACTTGAACTTACATCTCCTGAGTCCTAGCCCAGTACCTTAGTCAAAGCCTCCCACTGCCAGAAGTTCCATTGAAAATTGCTACAGGAATGCGTGCCTGTAGTGACCTAGCAATGAATGGGTTAACCATTCTTGCTTGGAATCTCACTGTATTTTCTTTGCCAGTCTATCCGTCTTAATACACACCAGATGTGCGAGGCAGCCGCCTGAGTGCCTTAATCCTGGGCTTCAGCAGTCTGAGTTGTCTCTCTCACAAGGGGCAGGCCCACTCCAGACTCACTGGGGATTTCATCTAGTGCAAAGCAGGGGCAGGAAGGCTGGCAGCCCCCTCCCTCGCAGGAAAAGTGTGTGACGACCCTGAGCTACTAAACGTTAAATCAAGGTCTTTTACTTACTGCAATGAGCTAGCCATTCCTAGGCCGAGGAGTTGGGACTGGGGGTAACACCCTCACTGACTCAGCAGTAACGGGACTGTGGGCAGCACCCTGGACATACAGCAGAGACATCTCTGTTCTAAAGATGGGTACTTAGAACGGATCAGCTCCAAAGCTGGTGTAAACTGAAGTAGTTTTATTGACTTCAGTGGTATGGTGCTGGTTTAACCAGCTAAGGATCCAGCCCACTATGTCGTCTGCCCCCAGCCCTGGGCCACCCGGCACGCTGCCCCCAGCCCTGGGCCACGCTGCCTGGAGCACCCCAGCCGTGCTGGCCCGCTGACCCCTAGCCCCGGGCCGGCCCGCTGACCCCAGACCCAGTCGCACCGGCCGGTTGGAGCAACCCCAGCCCCTCTCCCTTTAATCGGTTAACCGATTAAACGATATTTTAATCGTTTAAATGGCTAACTTTTTAAATGATATTTACATCCCTACTCTCATCCTTTCTGGACTACTGTGCCCCTTTCAGGAGACTGATTTGCGTACTCCCAAGTTTCACCTCACTTAAAAACTACTTGCTTACAAAACCAGACATAAAAATACAGACGTGTCACAGCATGCTATTACTGAACAATTGCTGACTTTCTCATTTTACCATATAATTGTAAAATAATTGTAAAATAAATATTGTACTTACATTTCAGTGTATAGTGTATAGAGCAGTATGATTTTGTACAAAATTATAGTTTGTACCGACTTCGCTAGTGCTTTTTGTGTAGCCTGTTGTAAAACTAGGCAAATATCTAGATGAGCTGATGTACCCCCCGGAAGACCTCTGCGTACCCCCAGGGGTACGTGTACCCCTGGTTGAGAACCACTGAACTAGATGATCATAATGGTCTCTTCTGGCCTTCCAGTCTATGATTCACCATCCCATTCAAAATAACCAGCACTGGCTCTTTGGTCCTGGTTTTCATACTGACCAATTTAAGCAGGAGGAAAAGAAAATGGAGGGGAAGATTTCAATATCATGGCAGAATTTAACTCCCCCGGCTGTAGCATCAGTAGGAGATTTTGGTTCAAATACGGATGAGCTCACAATTGAGTTGAATGTGTTGGTCTCAGTGGACACTTACATATGTTGCACGAATGCCAATCGGCAAAGCAGGGGAGTGGCAGATTGCACCCAGTCCTGCCTATGATGGAGAATGGAAAAGGCTGAAGGTTTCTTCTCCAATCGCCTGTACACCACCCCCTCCACCATTGAATAGCCTCGTTTCTTTGCCAGCTGGAAAAATAATGGGCATCAAATACATCTTCATATTTCTGTAATCAAAAAAATAATGAGTGCATCTCATGTTTAAGGCTGAGGACGGTTTGCAGAACTGCCCAGGGGATTTGGATGCTCAGTTCCTGTTTATTTGATTGGAAATGGGGTGTCCAATCCCTTAGGACAGCTTTGAACATCTCAGTCTAAATGAACACTGTCTGGGGTGTGGTCTGCCTTCTTTGTGGTTGGCCTAGGCAGCACCTATCTCTCCCTTTTCTCTCCTGTTTATCATCCCTCTCGTGCTGGTACCACCCATGGCCATGCCGCCTGCAGGTGTTACACAACCAAAAGTCCTGAGACTTTTCAAGCTGCCTTGCAGGCCTGAGAGATACCCCCAGAAGCCTGTTTCCAAGTCCCAGACCCTGTGATTAAGGGGCTCTAGAGAGGAAGATGCTCTTGTGGTTGAGGCAGTGGACAGGAGCTCAGACAATCTAGGTTCAGTTCCCAGCTCTGCTATAGGCTTCCTGTGTCACCGTGGGCAAGTTCCTCTCTGCCTTAGTTCCCTGCTTGTCGAATAATGTGTCTATCTTAAACTGTAAACTCACTGGTACAAGACGTGTCTCTTATTACATGCTTGTACAGCACCTAGCACCAGGGTGCCCTGATCCCAGCTGGGGCCCCTGTTATACGAATAACAGTGGTCTCACCAACTCTCTCCCCTGCCCACTTTTTTTTGTCTTTTCAGCATCTTTCTCTCAGTCTCTGCCCCCTTGTCCTCTTTCCTTCCCAATCTGCTCTTCTCTTCGACTCTCCTAAGCAAAGCATCCTCTGCTGGGATGCTGTGAAACACTTGCTGTTCCTAGGAGTCTGTCACTGTGATCCTAAACAAACCATTTTGCCTCTCAGGCTGCGGAAGGGGAGGTGGGTTTTGCCCAGCGGGAGTGCTCTGCTTCCAGGGGCAATCCTGAGGACAGCCATGGATTCTTCCCTCTCTGTAACTCCCTTGCCTCTTGATGAGAATGTTTTGCACGTCTATAGCCCTTGCCATCTGAGGATCTGGCAAGGCTTTAGAGACATTTATGAATTAAGCCACCTAACATGCTTATCACACAGGTAAGTAATTTTGTTTCCATTTTTCACTGGAGGAAACTGAGGTACAGACTTGCCCCAACCAGTAAGTATGTAGTGGAGTCATGAACACAACTCAGATTTCCTGACTCCCCGTCATCTGTTTTATCCAATTGGCCATCATCTGCTTTAACCAGCAGACCACCCTCATCTCACACGCTGTCCCACCCACCTGTAGTTATATAAGCTCTCATTAGAGCCATCAGTCTGCACCTGGGCCTTTTTTGGGGGCCTGGCAGCGCTGCTCCTAAACCAGCTAGTAGGGTGTTGCTAATGAGCGACAGAAAACTCAACACCTCGTCAGTCCCTTAAGGGAGAGAAGGGACCATCTGCTGGCTCTTCCTTTCTTTCTTATAGGATTAAGCCCTGAAAATCGTAATAGCTTGATATAATACCACAAAATGAGCCATCCTGTCCTAGAATCCTGATTGTGTATTCAATGAGTTTATAAGTGGCTGCTCCTACTTGAAAGATATTTGAGACTGTTAAAGCCCCTGTTTCACTGGGATTACCTTTAACGTGGTTGGCTACCGATCTTCAAGCCTTAGCAAAATGAGATGGGACATATTAATTGGGATCCCACACATCAGTAAGTAACATTTGTTTCACAGGCTAGAGCACACCCACCATTGGTTACTTACATATCCATTAGACTGGCATTCCAATTAACACGTCCCTTCTCATTTAGCCAAGGTTTGAAGATGAAGGACAAATGCTGTAAAGATAATCCCAAGAGACCTACTTCTGTCAGACTTTCTGAGAAATGTGGGTCCATGGGGGAGGAGAGGGGGAGGGAGGAGGGGTAGTGACGGAGAGAGTAGAACGTGAAGATGTATGAAGGATTGTACCAGCTAGGAAACAGGGCACCTCCCTGACATATCATCAACACCAGGGCTCTCAACACCAATTTTGCTGAAGCATCCAATGCAATGGTTCACTGGCTGGATGGTATGTAAATGACCTTTTTGAGAGGCAGAGTGGCCATGTGGGAATATTACAGAGAGAGTAATGACATGGGGTGTGCACTCACCCCTTCTTACTGCGAGATCTCCTGAAGGTAACCTGTCATGTTGGGGTGCCTTACCTGGTGGTTAGGGCATGTGGAGGTGTGCCAATGGGCATTACCAACGTATAGGAAATTGGCAAAGGGCACCAAGAGAATCACTGCAACTGGACTATTCGAGCTGGCAGCTAACACAAGAACCACGAGGCACAAGTTGAAGTTGACCAAGGGTCTCGCTGAAGATGCAGTTAGGTGCAATTTCTTTATCCAGAGTTCCTGTGGGAAATGGACTCAGTGTAGTCAGCGAAGAGGGGAGACAAGCGTGAAGAGCTTCTAAAAAGGACACACGGGGAGGAAAAAATATGCCCAGTATACATCTTCCACGGGACCTGAGGGAACACAGCAAATGGGCTACTCTGAAACCTTTACAGTTCTAGGGCCCGATTCTCCAAAGCACCCAAGCTCCTTTATGCTTCTCTTGTGGTGTAAGGGGGGCCTTAAAGGACATGAAATATGGTCTGTGTAAAGGGGAACCTCTGCTGGAGTAGAGCAGCCCTATCCTGGCCCCACTCCCCACTCCTGAAGGGACAGAAAAGGTAGCTGAGAGCACCGAACAATGGGCATTTTGTGCTCTTGCAAGGGGCCGTGAGAAGTAGAACACATGCTAGAGCAGCCTCGAGACTGCTCTAAGTGAAACCAGGGCTTGGGCAGGGCCAGCTGCCTCAGACTGTGGGGAACAGAAAGGTGGCTTCCTGTACCTCCATCTAAATGAAGTGCCTTTCAATTCATCCCCATGTTTTCTAGTCATTCTGAAGCAGGTCGTGCTGCTCCATCAATAATTCCACTCATGCTTAAAAACCCAGGTCACTCCCATGCTCTACAGTGCTGGGGCCTGATCCAAGGCCTGTTGAAGTCAGTGGAAAGGCGAGGCAGAGGGCGGATGATCTCAGCGGGTTTGGCATCCCATCACTGGGAACAGGCACGTTCCACAAATGCTGGGCCTGATCCTGTCAGGTGCTGAGCACCCTCTGCTCCCATCTCTGGGAGTTGAGAGTGCTCAGTATCTTCAAGGACTGGGCCCTGGGCTGGCACTAGACATTTTACTGTCCTGGCTGGAGCTGTATTGGGGGAGTGGCTCCTGGCTATGGATGCAGAGGGAGCACACTTAAAGGGGCAGCCTCCCCTGCTGAAAGCTGTGCTGTGGGGCTCAGGCAGCCAGAGCAGGCAGGATCTGCCCAGGGGGGTGTCAGCCCTCTCAGACAGTGGTGTGTGGGGTGTACTTAAAGCAACAGATCTCCAGAAACTGTGTTGGTGCACAGTAGGGCAGGGCAGCTGGGCTGGAGGTGCCCCTAAAAGATTGGGATCCTAGGGTAGCCAAATTACATGCTCATGCCCAACACTGGCCCTGACTGGGACCTTTGATTGCAACAGTGCTAGAGCAAATCACTCTAGTTGCATTTCTTTGCTACAGTCTTGTTTTTTCCTAGACATACTTTAGCCTCCAAAATGATTTTGCAACCCGTGCTACATAGCAGAGCGATTGTGTCATTAATGAGAACTGGTGCAGCCCTATCTCTCTGGGACTCCCTCCCTGCATCCCAGGGCAACAGAACTGAGTCACTTCCCCCCCATCCCACTCACCTTTAAAGCCTTCCCTTTTTGTCTGTTGCTGGAAAGTTCTTTATGAGCCTGTGGCTTAGAGGACACATGCTATGCACTAGCAAACTGCCTTGTGTTATTGCCCTTGTCTTGTCTTGTGCTAAATGCACCACACCCCTGCAGAGATTTCTTTGATTGATTTTTTGTTAAACTCCAGCAGGGAAATTAATTGTCTTTATTTTGGTTGGTGTCTTTTTCTTACTGCAGCATCACTGCTGTTTCTAGAATGGCACCCTGAGGTTTATGTGGGCAGTGCTGTAGGAGCTGGGCAGATGGGACCATGGCTGATGCTAACCCCTAGCTGCCCTTGAATGGAAGTATAAATCACGTTGAAGCAGCTATGCTCCACCTTGGGCAGTGGTGTGGTGGTGAGGGAGAGACCTCCCATCCTACACAGATTGTGCAGGAGAAGCCCTCAGCCCCAATTGCCTCTGGCGGGTCAAACCATCTCGAGCTATGAGGGGGTAAGTTAGGGATCCCCCTTGCTCATAACTTTATTTTAAAAATTAAAAAAAAAAAATCACTAAAGTTGCAGTGTCCCCAGTTGAATTAAGTCAAGGGGAATGGATCGTCCCCAAGTGCAATCACTAGCATTTTCCTTTTGCACACTGGAGAGACGAGTCTGGGAGATGCAGGCATCTAAACAGAAGCACTCCCCTGGCCCTCGTCCACGGGGTCCTGTGTGACCCTCCCAGTGCTGGACATGTGTGTTCCTCCCACTCGATCTCCCTGCATTCTCTGACAGAGATGAAAGGGAAGGGATGTTGATTAATCTTCACTATAGGAGGAGCATCACAAACACATCACACCAGCCTGGGGAATTTGCAGTCAGGGAGTGGTACCTGGGAATTCCCTTACCCTGTATAATGCAATGGGAAGTGTAAACCCCCGCCCCCCCACAAACCCTTTGCATATCATGGTGTATTCTGCCCCCACCCTCCAGTTACTTTGAGTCACCCTCCTCAGTTCATTCCAAAGATCTTATCTCCCCTCCCACCTTTCACCCCTGCCCCACTTCCCTTAAGACAGCTAATCCAACCGACTTCTCCTTGATCCTAGATGCCCTGCTGGCTCAGGAAATCCATCTGCCATACAGCGAGCAAACACCCACATCCTCCACTGCATTTGGCTTCTGCACTGCCTGAGGACATGAGCCCTTGCGGGGAAGGGGGTTGTTTATAGAAGGGCACCCACGTCTAGCTTCTAGGCAGAATTGACTATGGTGCAGGATTTTAGCACCGCTGGACTCTACCTCCTCCTCTAGGCTAAAAGTTTTGGTTTGAAAACTGTTGCATATTTAATAGTGGGCTGTTTCTTTGGCTTCTATGCCACCAGGCACTGGTGTTTATTGAGTGGAGGGATGTGGGCAAGACAATTGTCTCTGGACCCGGTCCTCAGCTGGTGTAAACCAACCTAGCTCCACTGAAGCAAATGTCTCTGTGCCAGTTTACACCAAGTGAGGATCTGGCCTCATATGCCTCCTGGTGAGCCCACCTCCCCTCCCTTGGCAAGCATGTACTCCCAGCCTCCCCATAGTTATCAAACCCAAGTCTTTCACATTCCTCTCTGCCCCTCCTGAGTTTGCTACGGATTGTGTGGCATCTCTGGCTATAATAAGAGCTGTGATTTCATTCAGCAGCAGTTGTTCTGGCAATGCCATCGCTGTTAGCTTCATCGCCCCTTTGTCTCTGCCCGCATTCACCACCAGCCCCTTATAAAAACCCTAGAATGGTACCATCTGGGTGGTCGGCCCCATGCTAAGAGCTGGATCCTGCCTCATTGAAATCAATGAAAGTTTGCAGGATCAGGCCCTCTCATCACTCCTCCATCTTGTAGAAAGCCATTGGGCATTTGGCCAGTGACTTCAAAAGACCATAGGCTCTGATCCTGCAAATGCCTGGACGTGTGCTTAACTTTAAGCATGTGAGCAGTCCCAATGAAGTCAGTGGGAGTGAGTCTGCTTAAAGCCAAACACACATATACATGTTTGCAGGGGCTGGGCCTTTATCTTTTCGAATATTAGAGACCTTTGCTGATTGCTCTCCTAGTTCCACCTAGCCTCACAGAGTGTAGAGGTGTAAAATAAATATACTCCAGCACATAGTCCATCCGTGATCCCAGTGCAAGAGCAACCACTGTGCTTAGCTGCTTTTATTATTTCTCATCATTTATGGGCTGTTTGGTAAATACATAAACAATTAACAAAGAAACCCATTTTTAAAGTGTGGGTTGTTTTTTTTTACATTTAATACCCGTCTGTACTTATTTCAGTGCGGTTTCTCTTTACTGATATTTCTTCATTTATTATGTGGGCAGTTATCAGCCATCTACATTTCAAACAACCGAGCTACCGTAAATAGTCCAGCATTACTCATCCAAAGAAAACATATGCACATTTTATGAGATACAGGGAGAGTGGCAAGTAAAAATCTCAAAACATGTTGGTCCTGATAATAAGGACACTTTATAATTCTCACAATACACCTTTTAGAGAGGTCAGGGTTGATAATCCCTTTCCACAGATGGGGAAACTGAGGCAGAAAGGTTACTTGACCTGCCCACTGTCACCCAACAAGTGAATATCAACTGTGGGATTAGATCTCAGTAGTTATTGGCTGCTAACCCTATGCTCCCACAGAGTCCTCTCTTCTTCTTTGTATTATGGTGGTACATCAATGCCCCTGACTAAAGGACTGTACACAAACTCCCTGCCCCACTGAGTTTACAATCTAAACGGACAAGACAGACTCAGGGTAGGAGGGGAAACAGAGGCACAGTAACTTGTCCAACATCACTCAGCGGGATGGGGCAGAGACAGAAGTAGAATGAACGTCATATTCCGAGGCATAGTCCAGAGTGCTATCCAAGACCACCTAGTTGACATCATAATAATGACACCTAACTCTTATTGAGCACTTTTTAGTAGATTGCAAAGCACTTTATGAAGGAGGCCAGTCTCATCACCCCCATTTTATGGATGGAGAAACTGAAGTACAGAGAGCGGAAGTGATTGACCCAAGCTCACCCAGCAAGTCAGAGGTAGAGATGGGAACAGAACCTAGTTGTCCTGAATCCCAGGCCAATGCTCTGTCCACTAGTCCTGCACTGCCTCCTCAGATGCAGTAGTCTGAATCAGCCTGATGCAAATGGGATCACATTGCACTTCATTCTTTGATACAGCATTTTTAACCACAAAGTATTGCAACCCCTTTGCAAGTTGCTGAGACTTGCAATTAATTTTTAAGAGTAGATTTAGACTATGGAGGCTATGGGTCAGATTCTCAGCTGGTGCACACTGGAGTAGCGCCATTGATTTTAATGGATTGCTGCTGATTTACGTGAGCTCAAGATCTGGCTCAAGAGTTGTAAATCTGTCCTCTGCTGTCTTTCCTCTAATCAGGTTTTGTGTCCCTGAGTGGCTTTTGTTCCTAATTTATGCAATTAGTTAATGCAGAAAGAAAGAGATCGGAAAGGGAAGAAAAAGAGAGAAAAATGAGGCGTGGGGGAGGGGGAACAGAAGGAGAGAAAAAGATGAGAAACAAAGAAGCATAAACCAGAAGGAGTGTAATAGAGGAGAGAGAGAAACAGATAGCCAAATAGAAGAAGAATAGCCTTTAGAGCAAAGGAGAGGTTTAAGCTTTGCATTGAGCTCACTCAGCAGTCAGATGGGAGCAGGGAGGGGACCCTGCTTTGCCTCGAACTACAAAGCTGCTCTCTGAAAGATTTTTCTCTGACATTTCCACTAGGCTGTGGAGGAGGTAGAGGTGGAGGAGACAAGAGGGGGGCTGAACAGGGGGGCTTAGAGAAACAAAAGGAAACCAGCTGCAGAACTTCCTGAAGAGAGGGAGAGGATTATTTTTTTTTTTAAAAAAAAAAGGAAAAGAAAAAAAAAGTAGGAAAAGGAGGTTTAGCAGCCAGGATCTGTGAGCCTGCCCTGAGATCAACCTCTCCCACAATGACCAGTGCGATCCTGAGGAGGAATTCCAGCAAACAAGGCTTACAGAACCTCATAAGGTAAGTCTGTACCTGCCTAGCAAAGGCAGAGAGGCAGGATTCTTTGTTCCATGTAGCTCAGTCCATTGATCTTCCACCATGGCAATTTGATTTGGCTAATTCCAAACTCTATGGGCTGTTTCTTTCACAGAGAGAAATGTGTCTGCTCCATGGTCAGAAGAATATTGTTCCGTTATGGTATATTTGTGCACACGTATATGTAAATCAGTTGAACCTATTCATTAACAGGGCTCTTAAGGAGACAGAACATCTTGGAAGCAGGGAAAATAAATAAACCCCAAATAATAATATCAGCAAGGCAGAGCTAAGCTTACTGATGGCTTTTCCAGAAGCACATAGTTAAAATAGCTAAACATGACCGTACTGTAATATTTACCTGAACCTGCTGGTTTTTCCTCTTGGCTTGGAGAGTTTATGTGTGTCTCAGCTGAAGGAGAGGGGCTCTGTCTAGCAAAGTTTTTAGAGGCTAATATGTGCAATGTATGTGTGTTTTTAGGCAGAAATCCATAAAGGGCCAGATCCTCAGTTGGTGTAAAGCTGCATCAGTCTATTGATTTCATTGGAGACAGAGATGCTGATTTACACCACCTGAGCATCTGGGTGTACTCGCTAGGGCAGATTGTTGGACAGTTAGAAGATCCTTGGTTCCTTTTTTCTATAAATGCTGAGCCCAGATCTCTCTGGGCAGGATGGCTGCACTCTGCTCTGTTCAGTTACTGAGGCTGGGACTCCACTCAGTTGCAACCATGCTGCTTTCTAATGCAGAGTAGAAACATCACTTTTGCTCCTTAGACCTTTGCCTCAGTGTTCCTAACACCCAGATCATTACAGGCATTATGGAAGCTTATCATGAACCATGCAGGAAGGTGTCAAAAGCTCAGATTCAACAGGGGAAACTCCCTGCTCTGTTCTTTACTTTTAGTTTGACTTAGAGGTGTGGGAAATGGGAGCACTGGAGACTAATGCTCTCCTTTGAACCACAGTTTGGGCATGTTAGTCTTCCCTGGGGTGTACAACTTTCCCAGTGGATGCTGGTGCCCGGCTGAGTGGGAGTGGCTGCCTGCAGTGTGTGTTTTTGGGTAGGGGGGGATTCCAGTCTCCAAGCCCAGTTCAATTTGGGGATTCCCATGGGCATTACCGCAGTCTTAAACCTTACCTCAGAAGGGCTTCTCTCTTCCTGGATGCAAGAGGAATTTGTTCTTCATGTCCATTCAATCCAGGGACTTCCTGTACTACCCTTTTTGGAGGCCAGTTCAATACCTGCAGGAGACCACAGAAAGACTCCCATTGACTTCACCTGGCATTGAATTGCCCTCTTGGAGAAACAGGGGGATGGTCACCTCCATTCTGACCCATACATGTTCCTCTCCTTAGCCCTGGCTCAGGGGAATCACCCCATTTGTTGGAATCTCATTTTGTAACAGTGCGCTTGGGGCTGGGTTGGAAGGTGTAAACAAGTGCAGGTGGAATAGAATCATCAAATGTATTCAAACATAGGACACGCGGCTCAGAGAATGGGCCAGGATTGGGTGCTGCTGGGCAAAACAGTTACACTAAAATAAGACTCCCCTGTTCAGTCTTCCCCAGAACTCAAATCTGGGCTGAAACTCTTTGGAGGAGACAAGGGTGATGAGCATGCTGCACATGCTCCATAGATAGATAAATGACCCAAGCACTCACACATGCCCCAATCCAGACCTCCTCTTAATAGCTGTTCATAATTACTCTGAATGTTGATGGGGATTGTAGGTGCCCATGAGGAAGAGTACCTGCCCCCTGGTGTTTTATCAGATTAGAGGGAGATTTTATGGAAGATGGGGATTAAAACTGTGGTTGAGTCGGGTCGTTTGGTAAGTGGATTTTAAATTGGATTCTAGCGTGGGTGTTTGTATATATCGTCCCTGTTCTGGGGGGGGGCGGGCGGGGGGGAGGGGAAGAGATGGATTTCACCTTGGGTTACACAGATATAACCCCACTGAGGTCAACAGAAGGCAGAAGGGTTGCTCAGATATAGACAGAGGATGGTCCATACACTGTGCAGAACTTTTCATATACAGTGAAACCCTCCTGTAGAGGAGTCATTTTTTTTCGCACAGAACTTGGTTCTAAGTTTTGCTATAAGCAGAATTGCTGATTGCACAACTAAACAATTCAGGACTTCCTTTCTGCCTATTCCGTCACAGGACTGGTGTGGGGCTGAACTCATTCACGTTCCGAACGTGCTTTGAGATTCTTGAACTCAAGATACAACAGCAGTGCCAGGGAGTATTGCTCTTATTCTGCTTTGCTACATGAATGGAGTTTCCAGGTTCACTGTAAGCCCCGGCTGGTTGCACTGCAAGCCTACATAGTGCAGGTGCACATCTTGGGATGTCACATTTATATGGGTAAGACAGGGACAGACTCTGATCTTAGTCACACTGGTGTAAAACTAGACTAAGCTCCAGTGACTTCAGATGCTGCTGAATCACTGAGCTTTCTCCCACACTTGCCTGTTGGAGGCAAGAGGTTGCTGATGGCTTTCCCCACTTTTAGTCCTGACACTAGGGCTCTGTAACTGTGCCCAATGAAGGGACCCATTGGCAACTTGTCAGCAGCCCCGAGTTTCCATCTAATTTGCTGGGAATAAAGAGATTGCATCCATGCTTATCTTTAATAGGGAGGCGCGGCCCCCGGGGACTACAGATCCCAGCATACAGTGCTGAATATGAATTCAAGCAGCCCAGCCATGCTGCATGATGGGAGCTGGGAACAGTAGCCTAAAGGGGCTGCACCTTCATACTAAAGAGAAGGGCAGCCATAGGCTCCCTCAGACTCTGTGGGCTGCACTTAAGCCCCTCACTGGCCCCATTGCCCCACATAAGCTATTCACTGCTGTGCTCCTGTCTGGTGATATACCCAGTATGTGGTGATGTACGTGTTGTCCAGTGTAGCCCAGTGGGCTAGTTTGCCATTGTTAATATTCACTGCTACTGTAGCCCAGTGGGCTAGCTTGCCTTTATTATATTTACTGCTTTGTGTTATATTCTGCTTTGAATTATATCCAGCAGTAATGCAAGAAACCTACAGACCTATATCCTGAAAGATATTAGCTTCAGCAAGTTAGCATAACACTTGAGGCCTATGAACTTTGAATAGATAAACGGCCCAGTGGAAAACCCCAAGTATTTGGGGAGCTGAAAACAGAGTTTAAGGGGAAGTTCTGACCCAGATACATGAGTCAACCACAGAAGTGTCCTGGCAATGAACTGATGCTGTTTCCATAGGCATCATTTACTATCAGTGAAGACCCTAGTGGAGAAATACAGGAACAATGATCGTTCCAATTTGTACAGGCTTTGGATCAAGGCCTTAATGCCCGACGGGTGGCATGAGAGTGAGTGCAGTTGTTCCCTGGAGGGCCATGAGCAGTATCTTGTTGCATCCTGGAGGTGGATTGTAAAACAAGCCCTTCTTGCTCTTTTTCTGGCCACTGGCAAAGGGTGGATACTCGGGGTTGCTTTGCATGAAGACACTTGACAGGAGCACGTCATTTGCATCTGAAAAGTTGGTGACTGGAAAGCGTCCATCAGGCTAACAGAGCCCAGGGATACGCCCGATGATTGCAGAGAATACCCAGCGCAAGTGACTGTAATTAACTAGAAATGACATCCGAAAAGAATAGGCAGTTTACAAGCTTATCTAATTCTTCTTCTCTCCAATGTGTACCTAGGATCTCCCATTGTTGGGTATGGTCTCTATCAGTCAATGGATTGCAAAAGAGCATCCATCAGACATCAGTCTGCTTTGTCTTGTTTGTAATAAGTTAGCAATTATTATACCTGCGAGACAAGGTGGGTGAGGTAATAACTTTTATTAATATCTTGTAAGAGCTCTGTGCAAGCTTGAAAATTTGTCTCTCTCACCAATAGAAGTCGCTCCAATAAAAGATATTACCTGACCCACCTCATCTCTCTAATGCCCTGGGACCAACACAGCTATAACAACACTGCATACAATAATGATAATACCTAGCACTGCTATGAGACTTTGTATTGTCAGATCTATCTATCTATCTATCTATCTATCTATCTATCTATTTATCTAATGAATTCCTATCAATAAGATATGCAGCTATTGCTTGTCCTTTTGGTTAATTCAGTTCACTAGCCACCCCTGCTAGAATTTTATCTTCTCTGTATTTATTGAGTCTCAAGTGTTTTACAACAGAATATTACTGTTTAATTAACCTACAAATCAACTTCTTCATAAACCTGTTGTACTGTATGTGCCTCTGTTCAATGGTGGTTTAAATAGCATCTTTCATGGACAGATGCAGCTTCCACTGTCTTCTGAACATGAGAAGCAACTTTGAGATGGTTTCATGTAATCAGATTTCCTTAGCCATTTCATTAATTATTACAACTGAAGTAGGGGTATGTGTGTGTGAAGGAGGGATAATAGAAAAGCCTCCGCTCTCATATCACCTGGTTTGATTTTTTCCCTTTCTTTGTGTGGAGGGACTCAAAAGATTTAGGCTTGAACTGAGTCATGATCAACTCTCCGGGGCAGGAATCATCGGCTGGTTCTGTGTTTGTACAGCGCCTAGCACAGTGGAGTCCTGTTCCAGGACTGGCATTCCTAGGTGCTAATGCAATACAAACAATAAATAATAAGGATAATTTCCAAAGCATCAAAATCTGAACTCTGAATATCATCACAAGAAAAGGGGAGTGCCAGGGAATCAAGAAGAGATGTGGAGGCTATCAGTGGAGAGAAGGATCTAAGGCATTTCTTCAGTCATACAGAATTATTGCTCTTTTGGTATCTTATCAGTCCGGGGAGTCATTAATACTTGCAAGGAAAGCCAAAGTATGGAATTTTAAATTAGACTCCCCTTACTTTCAGGCCCAGTGTAGATGGTACCTTAACATGGAGATGCAGCCTGTGGAGACTGCATGTCCATACATGCAATGCTGCATCTTGATCCAAGCATCCTTGCTCCAGGTACCTACAGGCTCCATGGCTTGTATCTCTTGATTAAAGGTGAGGGCTGCTGTGATCTACGTTGTGGAACTCTGTGAACCAGTTCAGACTATGGGTTCTGTTCTAAATTCTCCTGGGTTTTAGGCATTTTCACAATTCCACTGGCTCCTCAGATGGTGGTGTCATCTCCATTTTTCATAGCTCTTGGAGGGAACATTTTGTTTGATGGAGGATCACCCTGCTCAGTTGTTTTTCCCGCCCCTATTATCCTGCCTACCCTTCCTCACACACCGCAACTTTCCCTGAGATCACAAGGGTTTGTGCAATGGGGAAAACCCTATGCTCAGTTTCTTGGTGCTGCCTTGTTTGACCCTCCCAAGCACTGAACTTTCCAGACAAGATCTGGGTAGGGAGTGTTTGAAGGGCTGGGAGGTGGGCTGGATTGGGAGTGAATTTCTGGGCTGAAGAGGGAAACAGCTTGTGGGAGGGTGCGGGGGGCAAGGGCGAGGTAATGGCAACTAGGGTGCAGGTCATCTGTGACTGGGATTCTGGAATCAGGATGGGAACCAGCAGTGGGCGGTGGAGGGAGGGGTTGGGGTAGGTTGTCTATTAATCATCACATTTTTTATGTGCCCATCACCAGGTTATCTAGGGGCTAGATACCAGGGGGTGGGGGAGAGAACTTGCAATGAAGAAGTGGGGGAGGTGAAAGCAATTGTCTGCTGGGGAGTGAGGAGGGGTGGCAGTGTTACTGCAAAAACAACAAGGAGTCTGGTGGCACCTTACAGACTAACGATTTATTTGGGCATAAGCTTTCATGGGTAAAAAACCTCACTTCTTCAGATGCATGGAGTGAAGAAGTGAGGTTTTTTACCCACAAAAGCTTATGCCCAAATAAATCTGTTAGTCTTTAAGGTGCCACCAGACTCCTTGTTGTTTTTGTGGATACAGACTAACACAGCTACCCCCTGATACTTGACACCATGCAGTGTTACTGCAGTGGGTGGAGAGGCAGAGGCAACTGGGAGGGGATCAGGCTACTGGGTCAGGGATCAGCTGTTGCTGGATGGTGGGGTCCTAGGAGCAGCAGGGGGACTTAGAAGCTCCAGCTGAGTATGTCAGCACAATTTGCTGAAGACAAGTACAGCCCTAGGGGTTAAAAACGCTGCCTTCCACCCTGTCTCCATCTTTCCCCAAGAGCCCGCAGATCCACAATGGCCTCTCCCCTCATGCAATACCCTTTCAGTCCCTTTGTTGTTGTCGTCCCCCCCGCTCTTTGCACCATTACTCACTCGTTCGGGGCATAGCTGACAGGCACCTTAGCAAGCTCACTGAGGCAGAGGAATGAGTGGGGGGTGGGGGAGAGAAATGTCCATATGCCGTTTGTTGGGAGCAGGCGTGAGGCCTGCTTTGCACACAGGCTCTGCTGGGCTCCCAGGACACACTAGCAGGCACGGTGTGCCAGACTGATGGATCACACAGCGCTAGAGGGGTGTGCCCTGATCCTTAGGATTCCCAGGGTGACTCCACCCCCTTCCTATCTCTAGTACTACTCTAGTGCTGTGCTGTTTGCGGGCCATATTGTTGTGCTGGTATCTGAGTGTCAATACCAGGCCTCATTGTCTGGGTGGGAATGATGCATGTTATCTGGGAGGCAGCTACCCTCTCCCCACCCAGTATTGTCTAGGAGTGCCAGTGTTTCTCTGGGTGCATATCTCCACACAGGAGAGGGCAAGCTGGCCTGCAAGCCTCCCCAGCACCCATTGTCTTGGAAGCTGTAAAAGGGCGGAGGGCAAGGTCTGCTGCACAGTCCCACCCTGGGGCTAACACACCCACATGCATGATGTAGCACTGGGCTCTCTCTTGGCTTTGAGCAACACTGAGCCCTGCCAGAGGAACTGACTGTTATTTCAGGCCATGGACAGTTAGGCCCCTTCCTTCGCTGTGAATGAAGGAGTTGGGAGAAAGGCAGGGCTTGGAGAGCAAATCTGTCGCCCTCCCTCCCCCACCAGAATCTATCTTCTTTGTTGTGATCCAGCACCCTTTTATTAAAAGATCTCAAAGGAGCACTTTGCAACTATTAATGGGTTGTGAGGTAGGTAAGTGTTGTTACCCCCATTTTAGAGATGGAGAATCTGATGTTAAGCGACTTGTCAGGGATCACCCAGTGAGTCAGTGGCCACGCTGGCAACAGAATGCAGGAGGCCTGGCTCCTGTGAAGCTCTCTGCCTCCCCTAAAGCAGTTAAATCAACAACCATTAGCGTCATGCTGGCAAATAGATTTGTAGCACGAAAGCCAGATGCTCACAAGCAAAATCCTTTCATTTGCAGACAGAGCCTCACGCTCTCCTCTGGAGCCTGGGCTGGGAGAATGACACCCTGCCCCATTTGAGCTCACTGGTTGGCTGTGGAAGGCTCCGTATCCCTTCCCCGGAGCGACTTTGCATGCGTAGGATACCCACATTCCTCTCTTCCTGCCCACCTGTCCCCCCCGAAGCCTGCTGACTAATCCTGCTCTCGCCAATGGAGGAATGTGAGCATTCTCTCCTGAATACCATGTGGATTCATTCCCAGAATTTCCTAGCACTCTGGATTGTTATATCAGAAGCTCTGCAGCTGCCATGCATCTAGCCATTAACTATAATGTTACTGCTCCATATAGTACAGGGGCTCCCTATGGTGTGGTCAATTTTATTGCATTCTGTTACCACCATTCCACTTACCCTCCTTCAGAGCTTCGATTTCTCCAGACCTATTGGCCATCTAGGGCCCAATTCTGCTCCCGTTGAAATCAGCAGGAGTTGGACTGAGCCCTTCAGTGTTCATGGAGTGCGTTTTTTTCCTGCCAAGCCTGAACAGTCTTAGTAAAGCAAGCAAACCCCTGGGGATGGATGGAGCATCCGCTGATGGTGGTCAATGAGCATGTTGGGGGAAAAGGTTTCGTTTGCAAGTCTAAAAATGGCCAAATCAATCTCAGAGAGCTTTTCAGTAAGAAGAGGCAGTGGACAGGACACTGGTCTGGGTCTCAGGACACTTGGTTCTGTTCCTGGCTCGGCTGCATGATGACAACGGGCAAGATGCTTCACCACTCTGTGCCCCTGTCATCCCCTCCCAGCCTTTGTCTTAACTGTAAGCCCTTTGGGGCAGGGGCTGTCTCATTGTGTGTATGTACAGTGCCTGGCACAATGGGGCTCTGAGCTTGGTTGTGACTTCTAGTTGCTACTGTAAAATAAATAATAGTAATAAAGGAAGCACACCTTAAATCCCACTGGGAACTGAGAAGCACACTCCCATTGCCTCTCTGCACTCCGCTATTCAGTGCTGTGCATGTGCTGATCTCTGCCCTATGTGTCAAGGGCTCAGGGGAGTTCTGTAGTATTGTTGGGCGCCTGGATTCTAACCTCTTGACTCATCAGTACTATAAAAAGCATCAGGCCTCATTTTGATCTCACTTATGCTAGTTCTAAACTGGCGCAACGTTATTAACCTCTGTGTGGCCACTCCTGGTTTACACCAGTGTAAACGAGAGCAGAATCAGGTCCCCATTGAAATTGGGGTGGGGAGATTATAGAGATGAGTTTCCCCAAAAAATAATGTATGGGGTTTCGTGAAACTGTCAGAACCTTTCTGGCCTTATCTATGTGAAATTTTCCTCCTTGCAAGAGCTAAGTGACATATTATTATTATTATTATCCAGCTCTCACCCTCCTGCAAATGGAAACAAAACCTCATTATCTTTCGAAGGTTCTGAATTCTAGAACCCTAGATCTAAAAGGAGTCTAAGACCCACTCAGTTGTGAAGGGCCTTGACTTCAGAACATGTGACGATGAAGACTGAACACTTAAGGGGTCTATATTTTGGTGCTCCTGAAGGATTGAAAGAATTTGTGATATAGAACAAATTAATGCAATACTTATGCTCTACAACCGATGCAATGGTGCTGATGCACCACAATGCACGCACTATTACAAGGCCTGTATGCTAGAATCCATGAAGTGCTAAGGGGCTTAACGGATGACAGTACATACAATGCTAATCAAGGTTTATATGCTAGGATCTATACAATGCTAAGGAGGTTAATGCATCACAATGCAGGCAATGCTATAAGGCAGTGGTGGGCAACCCAGCCCATCAGGGTAATCTGATTGCGGGCTGCGAGGCATTTTGCTGACCGCCGCTCCCATTGGCCGGGAATGGCGAACTGCGGCCGCTGGGAGCTGCGGGGGGCTGTGCCTGCGGATGGTCAATGTCAACAAAATGTCTTGTGGCCCGCAATCAGATTACCCTGATGGGCTGCTTGCGGCCCGCGGGCCGCAGGTTGCCTGCCACTGATTTATAGTATAGACTCTTGGGGTAAAGATAATCTCTCACAATGCAGAGCTGAGCTGAGCTACTGTGCATGCAAATGAAAAATCATTAGAAGAAGCAGTGAAGACAATTCTTTGGAAAGTCCAGTCCAGTTTGGTTCAATTTATGTTCAGGAGATGGGTGAAGCTTTGGGCTGCTGCTTATTTTACCTGTACTGCTTGGCCTGGCCCTGTCTCAAGATTTGCTTTGTTTTGTTTTCCTTTTAAGCAAGCAGTGTTTCTTTTCCCCAGCTCCTTGCACCAAACAGGTCAGCAGGGATGAGATCGGAGATGATTCAAGGGAGGTGTGGGGGAGCTCGGCCCTACCCTGCTGTCTGGATCCTGTAGGCAAAGCTGTGATTTATAGGATGGGTGGGGGGAAATGACTGAGATAGGACAGCTACAGGCGTGGCAGAAAAGCTTGGTATGAGAGAAAGGCATAGGATGAATTATATGCATCATTTTTCCCCCAATGTTCTTCTAGTCTAAACTTTGTAACAAAGACTCCGTACTGAGCTTTGCAGCCCAGTAATTGAACTAATAATGGTCCAGCACAGTGATGTCTTTATATGCGTGTCTGAACAATGAGCTAATCTTTCAGCGCCAAAATAAACATTTCTTCCCTTGAGGGATAGGTTGGGAGACTAGCCTCCCTGCCTATATGGATATCTGTCACAGGGTTTCCCCCATCTTCTTCACACTATCCAACCCACTCCTACCTGCCAAAGTAGGTAATGATTTTACTGAGTCTTTGCTATTAAACAACATTAATCATAGGTCATAGAATCCTATCTCCCAAGAAACATGGCTCCATTGTCTGGTCATCTAAGTTAAAGATACCCCCTGTTGTAGTCATTTTGTCGGCCGGAGGGAAAATTGTGCCTTGTGTTGAGGAGTGAAACCACTTTCTCCTGCATTCCATAGGAAGAAGGATGGTCCAGTGGTTGGGAGCTAGCTGGAGAGCTGGGTTCAGTTCCCTGCTCTGCTACAGGTTTCCTGGGTGACCTTGGGTAAGTGACTTGGGGCCTGATGTTTTAAAAGGTATTTAGACGTCTAAAGAGGTAGCTGGGTGCCTATTGGGACTGTCAAAAGAAGAAGTCTCTAGGCACCTACCCCCATTGATTTCCATTGATCATAGGACCTTGTGAGAAATCATGCTGGATGCTAGTTTGACCCAAGGGATGGGAGTAAACTGAGCAGCAGAAAACTTACAGTACATGTCCTCAAACAGTGATGTCTGATAGCCACACTGCAACAATCTCCTCAAGAGGAGCAGTGGAAGCCCCATTATTTGGGTAGACAAAGACCATAAGAACATGCCATAGACAATGATCAGTCACATTTGGTATTAAGGGTACTTTTACTTATCATTTATAAAGGTTAATAAATGATTAATGGATGGTTTAATCAATTGTTATAGGGTCCAACAGGTCAATAGGTTGCTTATAACCATGATTTATAATCTTCTGCTGATGCCCTTAAAACCATCTATAACAAGGCCAACTCATGTCTATAACAGGCTTATCACATCTATTAATCCTTTATGAACTAATTCTAAATGTACCCTTAATATTAAGTCAGCAGCAGGAGGAATCAGTTGATTGACGTAGGTCTTAGTCTATCCAGATGTCTTGTGAGTCACCTAGATCACATTTGCTGGTTGTCACTAGAAATGGGTTTATTGGCAAAGGGAAGACCCCATGAATAAGTCCAGGGGATCTTCCTCTTCCTTCCCTCTTGGCTAAAACTAATGGGAGGGGTGCTGGGGAAAGATCCACAGGGCTGCCATTGCCACCTGCTTTCAGCTTCAGACACCCCTCCTTCTCTAGGGTGGTATTTTCAGAAGCACTCAGCATTGGCCTAACCTGGCTCCTATTGAAGTCAACGGAAGTTTTACCATTGAGTCCAATGGGAGCAGAGTTAGGTTAACACTGAGTGCTTTTGGAAATACCATCCAGCATGTATGGCTGCACATGTAATAAATTCCAGCTGTGAGTGCTAGTAGGTGATCCCAAAGCCTGAGGCTACCTTCACCCACCCTGGTCCTTGTGTATGCGGGTGAGGAAGAAGGGGGACAAGATTGCCTCACATACACAGGCACCAAAGAAAATAATTTTATAGCACTTGCTGCCACTCTAGCTCAGGAGACAGGAATGCTGAATTCACTTGCATAGGGGTATTGAATTCTGGCACAGATCCTTGAAGTCTAGCCCCCATTGGAGGCTTTTCATTTTCCTTTCTGGAATTAGCTTCAGTGCTGAGAGCTGGTTCTGGGCCAGCAAAACTTCCTTTTAGCTGTGAACCATGCAAAAGATTCCCAGAGTCTGGGGCACTTCCCTTAAAGACGGCAGAAGCTGTGCCAGAAATTCTCCTGCCTGGCCACTATCATTTCCTCAAGCGTGGGTGAGGAGTATGCCCCAGGGAACATGACTTTCCTTGAAATCCTTGGTTGTGGGGAGTGGGAGTTAACAGCCACCATGTCTCAAATGAGCAGAGTTAGAGGAACTCCAGATCTGGATCCACTGGCAATGCTAAAGCGCTGCTGCGGAATTCTTAGAATTTTAGAGCTCTCCTAGCACTCTAAAAAAAAACCCCTCAACGAGGGGCGTAGCTCCCAGCGCTGGGGCACTGTCTACACTGGTGCGTTACACCGCTGCAACTTGCTGCGCTCAGGTGGGTGTTTTCTCACACCCCTGAGTGAGAAAGTTGTAGTGCTGTTAATTGCCAGTGTAGACAAGCCCACAGCTGGCCTAAGTCAACGCTTGAGCTTTGAACATCCCTGAATTTCCCCAGGGTTCACAGTGCAGGGGATGGGAGGCAGGATCATAAAGGTTACATAAAGGTTACTGCAAAAGAGCCGCATGGCAAGTGAGCACAGTTTAATCAGTCATAAATAATCCATTCCAATGCATTTTGGTATTATCATGGCCTGGCCTCAATCACACCCTAGGCAACCCCAGGGATAGGCTAGAAAGGAGGTCAAACTCAGACCCACTGTGTATGTGAGACTGTCCAAGTTTTCCCTCTTTCTCCACCTCCTTTTCTTTGGTTCTTCTCTGCACATTGACCTCATGTCATGTGCTCAGGACATATTTGCAGCTGTCTCTGCATCAAGAAGTTAGGACGTCACAAAAGTTAGGACTCCCGGGTGTAAGGATACGCTAAGGAAGATGCAGGCCTACGGTGGGGGGAGGCTGTGCTGTGCAGAAGAGTCTTTACATTGTTTGGTAGAAAGGCTGCATTTAAAGCAAGGGAGCTTCAGAGGTGATGAATGTCAAATGGTCCCTAACACGTGCAATTTCTGGATCTATGGGTTATTCATTGTGATGTACATTTGCAACTGAAAATAGGCAAACTGGCTGTATGTTGGGGGGCAGGGGAGGGAAGGGCTGGATACAGTGAGATAATGGACTGTACTAATCCTTCAGCTCTGATCCTTACCCATAAGGCTAAACCCCACAAGTGTAATGAACATGGGTGTTCTAAGGCTAGGTCTACACTACAGACCCTATATTGGCATAGCTATGCTGGCCCAGCCCCCTAGTGTAGACTCAGCATATGACGACAGAAAGAGTGTTTCTGCCAGTATAGGAACACTATCTCCCCAGATGATGTTAGCTACGCTCTCTTTGGTTGGCCAGATGTGTCTACAGTGGGGGTTTTGTCAGCATAGCTGTGTCACTAGGGTGTGTTTTCCCCCCCACATCCCTGACTGATGTAGTTACGCTGGTAGAAGTTTTAAGTGTAAACCAGGCCTAAGTCTAGTCCCTAGTGGATAATATCCATTTCTTTAAGCCACGGTGTGATTAGCAGCTCCTACTTAGGACTGGAATGGCAGGGAGTGAGCTTGCGCACATGTGTTGCATCCAGGCCAGTTTGGCAGAGCTGTAGTAAAGAAAGCTTGGCCAGAGCCTGCTTGTGCAGTGCTCCCAGCCCCTACACTTCTTGAGCACTGAAATTCACCAAATCTGCTCAAAAGTTTTGAAGAGGGGACATTTTTAGCAGCGCCATTGACAAAGAAGTGACATCAGAGAGAAACCCCAGCCTGAGCTGCAGCTGGGACTGTTCAGTGCACCCCCTCTTCCTGACAGAAGCCTGGGAGAGGCTTTCAGCATGACGGCACTTCCCTCCAGCTGGAGGCCCCGGACCTCTGAGCACTGGGCAGCACAATAGAACGCAGCGACCCACATGTTTATGGCAAAGAGGCTCTCAGCACTGGGATAATTGCAATGTGGGTCAGTTGGAAGAGAAGCCAATACGCCAGGCTGTCCTTTGGCAGGGTGAATTTGGTAGGTATCTTTCGACTGGGCCGAGCAATCATTTTAATTTCTCCCTCCCTCCCCCCAATACGGTTGTTCTTGTTGTTATTGTCCTCCGCTCACATTCCACACGGCCAGTTCAGAAGATGCAGTGACAGAATAGTGAGTCGGTGAGGTCATGGAGAGAGAATTAGTCACATCCAACAGAGAGGGAAACAGAGAGGGCTGCAAGCCAAGCTCATTTGATAATGTAAATGACTGTCACACAATTTCTACTGGAGCGCCCCCCCCTCCCCCCCGGGAGACTCCAGTTCACCCCTGAGGGGTAGTTATAATTCTGTCCCACTGCAGCCCCCTGGGGAATATCAGGTGAATTCCAAAAATCCCACTCACTGTGGCAAAAATGTGGCCCTCACACCTTATGACTGGGGGAGTCCAGGACAGACAGGGTTAAGAGCCTTTCTGAATCAGAAACTCTTATCAAGTTCTGTCACATAAAAAAGGGAGGTCAAGGCGGAGCTTAATGAATGACTTCATTTATATATCTTAACACCCCCCCCCCCCCATCCCACCTTGGCTCCTGGCCAGGACCACAGACAACTGTTTCTATGGGAACTATGGAGAAAACAGTAAATATGAGTGTGGAATGAATGAAGAAGGGGATTTGCTTGGGTCTTGTTTCTGGTGGCTTCATGCTCTCTGTTCCTGTGTGGAGTAGGGGAGGGTGGAAGAGGCAGGATGGGAGAAGGGGGGTGCAATTTAATTCACGTAATGTAATTTTTAGCCAATGCAGTGTCCCTTCTGGCAGTGGTGCTGGGTCGTGATGNGGGGGGGGGGGGGGGGGGGGGGGGGGGGGGGGGGGGGGGGGGGGGGGGGGGATGAGAAATCAGGGCTGTGCTGTGCACTGTAACTTTGCTACACCCCACTAGTGAGCTGGAATCTCCACTCTCTCTGTGCTCTTTCAGTCCTCCTCGCCAGCTCCTCTGAGGTCTTTGGCATGCTTGCCATGTGCTGTAGTGCCACACTGGGATGGCAAGGAGCTTTAAATGGAGGTGAGCTCAGACACATTGTTGTCTGAGAACACACAAAAAAGGGCTGGAAAACAATCTAGTCAAAGAAACATCAAATATGCTGGCCAAGGTTCTCAAAGGTAACTGATGATTTTGGATGCCTGGCTTGAGACACCTTAGTGATGGCTCTTGACAGCTGCCTGGGGAAAGCACTTTGCAACAATTACTCTAAGGCAGTGTGGTCTAAGAGCTAACGCAGTAGATTGAGAGTCAGGAGACTTGTATTCTCTTCCCAGCTCTGCCAGTCACCTGTTGTGCATCCTTGGATAAGTTACTGTGCCTCAGTTTCCCATCCCCACACTTTCTCTGTCTTGTCTGTTTAGATTGTAAGCTCTTTGGGGTAGGGGCCATCTTTCTCTATGATCCTGTCTACACACCCATTTGCATCAGGTTACTTAAGATGGTGCAAACCCCCGTGGGAACATACTTTCTGGTTTGAGTAGTTTATTTAGGTTTTGCTTAAACCTATCCCTAACCGATTTAAGGTAAAGATTTAAAAATGAGCCTTGTTTAAACTGCAGGAAGCATGTCCACACAGCCTTTTGCACCAGTGTAACTAAATCACTTTCCAATCACACCTTTAGTTAAGCTGGTGCCGCTTTACATGTACACCAGCCCTCTGGTGTGTACAGCACCTAGCACAATGGGGCCTCGCACCTGGAGCCTCTGGATGTTACTCTCATTACAAATCATCAACATAACAAAGGACCTTGCTCTTTGCTCAAAAACCAATGCTTTGCTCAAAGCTCTCCTTTATGTACGCTTGCAAAAATATCTCCAGGGGAACATCTGCCCCCTTCAAATCCTGCTCTCAATCTGGAGCCCTCATTAACCTGGCGCCTTGTACTGAGCGGGAGTGCTCATTGGCAGCAACTGGGTAGGGTCAGATAGACTCACCACTACAATGAGGCAAAAGGATTGGAGCCCTGGCTATTTCAGCTGGAGCCCTGCTGACAGGGGCCATGAATGACTCAGGCCTCACCCTATTACAGCTGTAGCCTGAGACCCTGTGGAAGCAGGAGTCTGGCAGGGCTGGGCTGGTGTTCTGCTGTGCTGAAGTTAGACTGGTCGGGTCTCTCACGCCAAGAGTGCATGGTGCTGAAAGAGGGGAGGAGCGGATCCCGCGTGAAAATTCATGTTATCACCAGTGTAGGAATGTTGCCGCGGCCTTATCGTTTCCTCTGGGATCCGAGAGGTCGCTCTGCTGACAGAGGGTTTATTATCTGGAGGCTGGGACATTCTGGGAGAAGCCAAGCCAGGATTTTCTTCTATGCAAGGGAGGAAGGAAACAGCACAGAGCACAGCTGGAGCCCCGCTGAGTGATAGCGCTGGGTACCCTCCTCCGACATTCCCTGCACCATTGTAGCAAGAGAACAGCTTGGCACAGGAATTCTGATTAAAATATAACTACTCAGCTGATTAAGAAAACCTGTCAAGGTCTGCTCCGCGTAGGGCTCTCTCCCTGGGAGTGCAGGGGCCCACAAACCTGGATTTGGATTTCTCACAGAATTGGGCAACCTTTCAGCTTCAGGGCCTGGGATTTCTGAGAACTGAATCGTTGTTATATATAATATTTGTCATTCTTTTAATGTTACTGCAGGGGGCAGAACTAACAGAGCTGAGGGCTGAAATCCTTCCTTTGGCCCAGATTATGGAATGAATTCCTGCTCTGCACAGCACTTAAGCATGTGCTGAAATCCCTTTTAAGTGCACTTGCTTAAGTCCTTTCCTGAATCAGGACCATCATGTACAGAACAGCTACGTAGCACACTTCCCCCATGCGGCCCTGTCAAGGTGCTTCAACTCTGACCTAGGGGTTAGAAGGTGATTTAGTTTCCCAGGCCATCCAATGCTAGATCTTTTTGTTGAGCCTGCCAGAAAGGCCATCAGTTGCCATGATATCAGTGTGATATGAATAGCTGCCCCCTGGACGGAGATCCATACACTCTTTTCACATGCCCTTTTCGGTCACTGCCAGCTGAGGCTGGATGACACACAGGGAAAATGATGATCAAACCGAGAAAGCAGGATGTCTATCCCGCAGCAGGCGTGGACAGGCTGTGGGGGCGATACCTATTGCGTAGGTGGCACCAGGTGCTGTAGGAAGAATTTCCCTGCAGTGTGGGATTTCTCAATGGCAGGGCGGCCCAGAGGGGGAGGCAAGTGGGGCAATTTGCCCCAGGCCCTGGGCCCCGCAGGGGCCCCGTGAGCCCTGGCCGAGAATCCCTTCCCTGACTACTCACCTGGCAGCGGTCCAGGTCTTCGGCGGCACTTTGGCGGCGGGCCCTTCAGTCACTCCGGGTCTTCGGCGGCATTTTGGTGGCGGGTCCTTCAGTGCTGCCGAAGACACGGAGCAAGTGAAGGACCCACCGCCGCCGCAGACTCGGAGCGCCGCCTGGTGAGTACAAGCACCGCAGTGGGTGGTGCCTTTTTTTATGTCCGCTCCCCCACTTTGCCCCAGGCCCCCTGAATCCTCTGGGCGGCCCTGCTCAGCGGCACCCCCGCTGAGGCAGTGTGAGTCGTGCTGTTGAGCATCCTGTGGGATACTAGAGCTGGTTGGAAACCAGAATTTCTGTCCCGTGGGAAATTGCAGCATTTTGCAGGGGGTGGGGGTGGGGGTGGGGGGAAATTCCAAATGGGAAATAAAAGCTGAAATATTGAAATTTCCCACAGAATGAAAATTCTGAAAAAATTAAATTTGGGACCATTCAAATGGTTTGTTTTGATAAAGTCAAAATGTTTCATTTTGACCGTATCATTTGAATTTATTTCATGTTGATTTTCATATTATAGTAAAATATTTACCTATAACGTATTAAATATAATGAAATAGTGAAATCGATATTTAGTATAAAGGTCAGCATGAAATGACTTGCAATGATAGTCAAAAAGAAACGTTTTTACCTTATTGAAACAAAATGAGAAATGATTTGTTCTGACTTTTTTCCCATTGAAAATGTCATTGAAATGGACGCATCCCCATGAAACGTTTAGATTTTGACAAAACTGCATTTTTTTTGGATGGAAAACAGTTCCATGGAATACATTTTGACCAGCTTTATGGGATAGTTAGGTATCCTGTTTTAGTTTCTAATTTCTGGTACAATCCATTGGAAAATGGGACTGCCTTGGAAAGAAGGGGACATATTGTCACTTCATATGTGAAAGACTAGATACATTCAAAAAAAGAACTAGATAAGTTCATGGAGGATAGGTCCATCAATGGCTATTAGACAGGGTGGACAGGAATAGTGTCCCTAGCCTCTGTTTGCCAGAAACTGGGAATGAGGGACAGGGGATGGATCACTTGATGATTACCTGTTCTATTCATTCCCTCTGGGGCACCTGGCACTGGCCACTGTCAGAAGACAGGATACTGGGCTAGATGGACCTTTGGTCTGACCCAGTAGGGCCATTCTTATGTTCTTATGACTCTACCATACACATTTTGTTACCCATCCCCTAAGAAGCAATCCAGTCCTCTCATACAAGGCCTGATTCTGCAATCCTACTTTCTCATGTTCTGTAGCACTTACACAAGTGGTCTCCTTGGCTTCCAGGCATGCTGCTAGGGTAAGTAAGTGCTCCTTGGCAGGAGTGAAGCTCGCAGAATGGGGCCCACCCAGTGCTGTGTTTTATCCTGAGATTCCAGGCCGTTTTCCCTTCATTTGCTTCTCTTGGAACTGGCTGCCTGCATTAAGAATGCATTTCCCTTCTGGTTGACAGACTGACAGCACAGTGGAGTGTGGAGGATGAGGAGGAGGCAGCGAGAGAGCGGCGTAGAAGGGAACGGGAGAAACAGCAGCGGTCCCAGGCAGAAGATGGCTTGAACAACACCAACTCCTTCTCAGAGAGTGGGCTGCCAGTCCAGGAAAACCAGTAAGAAGAGCTTGAGTGTAGAACACTCTTCAAACATGCACCATCCTAGTGTAAAAAATCCTCACTATATGCTAGTGCTTGTGTTACCCAGACCCACTCACTGTGCTGCTCTGTCCCTGTCTAGTGGTGGCTGGGCCACGTCTAAAGGTTGATGGGATTGGTAAAGCCTTGGCTGGCAAAGGAGGGTTTTTTAGATTGATGCTTATGCTTTAAAATTCAGAGGTCCCAGGTTCTATCCCTACTGCCAACAACCCTTTTAGGGGGACAGTTTTTAATTTTCCTATGAGATAAAAATGCAGGGGGCTAGGAGTTTAAATGAGGAGAGTTCAATAAGGGTTAAATTGATGTATAAGACCCCAATTCAGCAAAGTGTTTAAACACATGGTTAACTTTAAGGCTATGCATAGTTCTGTTGAAGTCTACAGAACTTGTTTAATCATGTTAAGTGTTTTGTGGGATCAGGGCCCAAGTTAGACAAGAAGTGGAGCTGACTGAAAAAAATAGTGAGAATTTTTCATTTGAATGTTTAAAAAGTGTCAACCAGCTCTGTAAGGCCCTGATCCTGCTACCACTTATACATGTGCTTAACTTCACCACTGATGGTTGAGCATGTGCATAAGTGATTGTAGGATCAGGGCCAAGGCACAAAAACAGCAAACAAAATTATGGGGAAATTATGGGGAAAACAAATCAAAATTTGTTTGTGAAAAAAATTAAAGGAAAACATCTGGATTTATTCATGAAAACAACTCTAATCTTTTCATGAAAAAATGCAGAATTTTTCGTGAAAAGAATTCAATTTTTTTCAGGATTTTAAAAAAATTTCTCAAGATTTTTATTTTTAAATTCTTGTGAAAATGTTTCCTTTCTTTGTGAAAAGAATTTCATCAATATTTGGAAAATTTAAATATTTCTGCCAGCTCTAAAAAGAAACGTATTTCATTAAAAATGTAAGATGTGCCATATAATATTAATTGAGAGCATTTCTAGACCACCTTTCATACCAGGATCACAAAACGCTTTACAAACATTCATTAACAAAGTCTCAAATCATCTTGCTGAGGCAGATATCTCTATTTTACAGATGTCTACAGGCACAGCAAAATTAAGTGACTTGCACAAGGCATCAAAGCAGCAGTTACAGTAAAAAAAATACCACCTCCAATAATGCAAACACTGAGGCCCTGCCCTGCAAAAACTTGCACACATGCTTAACTTTATGCCCCGTGAATGGTCCCATTTACACCAAGGGGGACTATTCACAATGTATAAAAGTTAAGCACCTCCATAAACCTTTACAGGAGTGGGCCTTATGCATGTGTTTAGCTTTAGTAGTCCCATTGAAAAGAGTGAAAAAGGCACAGCGAAACAGGGAAGGGAAGGGAAGAATAGAGAAAAAAGGTTGGGGGGGGCAACTTTTTGAGGGAGTAATTACAGAAAATGAGTTTGATCCATTTGTCATATATGATACAGTGGGGGGTTGATAGTTTCTGGCAATATACAAATAAATAGGAACAAAATTCCCAGCCGTATTAAGGGAGGGCCCAGAGGGGAGACCTGCCCTTCCCAGACCTGACCTTTGGCTCATGGTCATTCTCTTTCTGTTGATAGGCAGGGATTCCTTGCACAGTACAAGCTCCCGTTGATTTTACTGGGAGTTTTAGGTGTGCTAGAAAAAGAGAAATGAATCAGGCTCAAAGCCAAAATTTTGTAACCTGAATGTTTAAATTTAGGAACCTGGAACCATATTTAGATTCCTAAATAAAAGTGGCCTGCTTGTCAAAGGTGCCCAGCACCTGGCAGTTTTTGTTGCCTTCGGTGGGCTTTGTTGGTGCTGAGAATTTTCTGAAAAATCAGGACCCTGATTTAGGCGCCTGAATATGGACTTAGGAGCCTAATTGTAGGCAGGCATGTTTGGAGATTTTTGGCCTGAGTGACCAAAGATCCAAGTGTACAATAGCAGATTAAAATGTTGTTGATAAACATCAGCCCGCAAGGAAGGAGGAGAAAGGGGATAGGTCACACAGAGAGGTCTGAGGCATGATTTACAATTTAAAATAAATAACCCCAGTGAAGGAGAACTAGCCTCACTCTTTGAGGATGGGGAAAAGATCGGAAGCTTGTGGGCATCTTTCCACCAGGGCCAATAGAGACCAAAGTAACCCATGCTAGGATTATGTGACTCTTTGTGCAGCTTTGAGGGGCAGACCACATAGACAGGTTTATGAGCGTGTTACTCGAGGTGAGCTAGTCCCTTAGCTCTGGCAGTGAAATTTGTGCCTTTTTTTTAGATCCAGAGGTCCTGGGTTCAATCCCCCATTCATATACACATGCAAATAATTGTAGATGGATAGATGGAGTGCTGAGGGTTAGGGAGAGTGCTGGGAAACCTATAGATATCATTTAGGTAGGGATGAGCCTGGACCCAAATCCCACATCCAGATGCCCCAGAACAATGGTGAAGTTTGATAGTAAAATCCATCCTCTCTCAAAACGTGCCCACTGGCCATCTTGACTTCTGGCTTTTATGGATGAGCCTTAGCCAGCCTCTTTGCTTTGTTATACGCTCACAGCGGTAGCACTGAGCTGTTGTGCCGCACTCCATCTAAAATCGCGTTTCCTTCTCTCCAGCCTCTTCTGCAGCTGCTGACGACCACCTGGGCTGGCTTGCTGAGCTGGGGTCAGCCTGCCATTAATCTTCCATAAGTCTTTGCTTTCTCTTGTGTAAACACCACGCCCCCGTACAGTGACTCACCCCATTCATGCAACTCATCTTTGTGTAAACAGGCCCTCATCGTTTCCTTGGGGGGAGGGGCTTTGCACAGCCCCCAAAGAAAATCCGGGTTACATTCCCCCCGCCCCCCCCAGACAGCTGTGGTGGCTTCCCTGTAGGTCTGGATCCTGGAGTGGCGCCAAGCCATTTAGTATTGAAGTGCGGGAGCGGTGTTATGCCAGCCCCACTCTCACCCCTTTTATTTCTCCTCCCGGGTGATCCTGAGTTCTGAGGGGAGTAAGGGGGAGACTAGGCTGTGAAATCAAAATTACCCCAAACTCCAGCTCAGTGGCATCCAACCTTTGCAGCCTGAGTGCTGGGGGTGGTATTTCAGAAAGGTCAAGGGGCTGCAGTCGGGACATTGGGGCAGATTCTTGAGCATCGCAGAGGGAATGGGGACCACCTGCCAGTCCCCTGCTGGGGATTTGCCACGGAGCATAGCGCTCTCTCTGTCCCTGGCAAAAGGAGGCCATTGGGGTCAGGGAATGACTGGAGTGGGCTGTGCTCCGGCTACCCCCAACTGGCGTATGGCCTTTATCTATGCCTTTAAGGGCTGAGCTTCCCACAAGGACCGCTCTTCCCCCAGGCCCTGACCGGGGATTCGGAAGACCTGGAGTCTTTTCCTGGCTCTGCCACAGAGTTCCCTGTGTGTCCTGGGCAACTCTCTTCCCCTGTCTGTGCTTCAGCTGGTGACTGATAAAACAGGAATCACGCTTCCTACCCTGTCTATTCCGATCGTTAGCTTTTTGTGGCAGGGACCCTCTTACTACTTGTGTGAATAGAGTCGAGCACGGTGTCTTGCTCGGGGCCTCTAGGAACTACAGGAATAGTAAATCCTAATCCACTTTCACCGGTGACATCACAGATTGTCATGGTATCACTTAGTCAATATGGGAAGGTTCAATGGGAAAACATCATGAAGAACCCTGAAAGACGTCCTTGGCTTCTCCACTGGCTGACCATCTGATTTGGGACAGGAGTGAACGCCACCCCACTTACTGAAGATCCTTGTATTACTAAGGTCCTTCTGGAGATGTGGGGCATTGTGGGTACTTAAATCTGGGCCTGTCTGTTGTTGTCAGTTGTCACAAGGCTTGTGATAGCTGATTTCCCCCCCCCAAGCCTCAGCTGCTGGAGTCACGTGAATAGGAGAATCTCAGCTTTCATTATTTTTAAAAAGTAAGTTTCTAGCCCTCGCGGTTGCAGAGAAAAGCTGGAAAATGTGTGTAATCCAAATGCTCCCTAAGGCTCCGAACTCAGAAAACAAACACACATTTATCTATTTAAAAAATCTCATTGGTTTTAAGTCAATCTCAAGATTTCTCGAGGCCTGACCCGTGATTTTTTAACATTTGGGGTTGGCCATCCTTTGTCTCGGGCATCTCACTTGAAGTCACCACAAGCCTAGATGGTGAAGGAGAAAGGGAGAGGCAATGAGAATAAAATGGGCCAAAGTTGCTCTGCAGCAGGCAGCCATGTGATCTGGAGGAGCCAATCCTCCTTCCGATCACCTACCACTCAACTGTGCACTGGGCTTTTTTTGTGTCTTTGTGTTAAATCACAGCCATTGGGTTGCATCAGAGCTTTGGAATGTGGTCTGTATGCGCCGTGCCAGCAGGGTGATGAAGCTCTGCAGGCTCTTGGCAGTTGGATAGAAGTTCTTCTTCACCTCTTTTATTTCCTGTTTGGTGAATGAAGAGAGAGTTTTCCCCTCACCAGGGGAAGGATAGAAAATCTTTCCAGAGGTTAAGCTCCTTTTGGTCCCCCCCGCCGGGCTTTTTAAGAGGCAGAGGGATGAGCACTTGGCCATGCCAAACTACGCCGGCGTGTGCCAGCTCAGCAATTGGCAGTGGGTGGCATGGCATGGGGGAGGGGGGAACTGCCAACATGTGTGTTTTGAGGAGCACTATAAAGTGCAGTTATGAATCCAAATGGGAAAGTGACACTGGGAAAATGACACCTATTCACTGCCAGTACCTGCCGCCTTCGGGGCACATCCAGTTCTCAGTGGAGTCAATGGCAAAATTCCCCTTGGTTTTCTTAGCACCAAGGCTCTACCCTCCTGAATCCATATCTGCTTACTTTGCTGGGGTAAGAGGCCTACTGTTAAACTGCTACCAGCCGTGAAGAGTCCAGGAAGACACAAAAGAGCAAAGCCAGATTGTGTTCTGCCTCACACATCATCAATAACAGTTGCTGTCTACAAACCGATCCCAGAACCCTTATTGCTGGCAATGAGGCATGAAGCAGAAGGCCCGTAGGTAGGTTTGCATTGATAGATGGGGACCAGTCTATCTAAGCCTTTCTGGCCCCCCCCATTAACACAGATCCACACACCTTATCATCCGTAATGCATTTATCCTCCCAACACCCCTGTGGGGGAGAGCAGTGCTATTATCCCCATTTTACAGATGGGGAACCAAGGCACAGAGATATTAAGTGTCGTACCCAAGGCCACACAGGGACTCTGTGGCAGAGCAGTGGATTGAACCCAAGTCCCAGATTGGAGCCCTAACCACTGGACCATCCTTCCTCTCTCACTCATCCATTGCTGTGCATGTGTGTTGTGATTTACACCACTGCCAAGTGGGTGCAAAGTGCTTTCATTCTCATTTGGGAGTGTTTTGCACCCACTTGTCCCTAGTGTAAATGGCATACCCAAGCTGCAGGGCAAACATGAATGGGACCCTGGGTTCCTAAATGCATTTAAGAAGAGTTTGCACCAGAGTCTCTGGTCTGGCCAAACTGTGCTCAGAGCAGGACTAGAGGAAGGGGTGAAGGAAGGGAAGGTGGCCTGAAGGCAGCTGGAGCTTATGCCGGGATTTCCTGTGGCAACACGAGGCCACCCGAGGAGCCAGGAATCAGTAGGAGCACAGAGGACAGGTCACTGTCTCTTTTGCCCCAGGAATGGGGGTGAGGTGGAGTTGCTGTGTTGTTCAGGGATTCCCCTTATACCAGGAGAATTCCTAAGTGGCTGCTCTGTGGTGTTTTCCTAAGTGGTTTAGGCTGCTTTGTGACCTCTCCTTTAATGGAGGATGAGGACGGGTGGGATTCTGGAGACCAGGCCCTTATTGGTATGAGAGGAGCTACTAGAGGAAGGTTGTGATAGCCAGGTTAGTGCAAAGGGAAGGACCATGACCAGCATGGGGATCATCGGTCCAACGTTGATCCTTTGCAGTTCCACTGTTCTAATCTTTATCCTGCTGTGTTTCAGGTTTGACTTTAAGCCCTCAGGGACCTCAGAGCTGGAAGAGGATGAGGGGTTCAGCGACTGGTCTCAGAAGCTCGAGCAGCGCAAACAGAGGTGGGCTGCAGAGGGAACACAAGAGGGGGAGCGAACATCCCCCAGGGAATGGACACAGGCCCAGGAAGCAGCACCTACTTGCAGAGAAGAAAGGTACAGCAGTGAAGGGACTCCTCCAAAGGAGGTGGCATCTTTCTGAGGGCAAGCCCAGACCATAGCCAGGTGGGGAGATGGGGGCAGGAGGGTTTGGGCTGAGCTAGGTCTGCAGGAAGAACTAGTCTGACAACTCAGAAACAAACACTCAACTCACAATTATTTGTGCTATTGTGGAGAGACAAGCTCAGATCCCAATGCCCCCAAACTTTGGTCATGTTTGGAGTCAGATGCGGCTTTCCACAGCTCTGGGGCAGATTCTGTGCTGTAATGTACCTCCAGGAGGCACAGCACAGAAGGTTAAGTCCAAGGGCAGTGAGGACAAAGTTGGCTTTAAGCCACTTCTATGCCCTCTTGAGTCTGAGCTGCTGCAGGGGCTGAAATGACCTCCAGCATAACTTAGGTAGCCCAAGGAGCTGTTCTAAGTTATGGCAGTCTCCTAGCACTGCCTCTGGCTTGCGCTGCCAGCCAGAATGGTGCGTGTTATCGTCCCCCACATCCTTCTCAGAGCATCCCCCCCCAGCAGTGGAGCTCTCAGGAAAGAGTGGGCAACGTAGGGCTATTGTATGCGGCCGAACACAGCGCTTGTGTAACGCCCACAGACCGTAGTCATCGGCGGGCAGGGTTGAACCTGGGATCTCAGGAGCTAACGGCATGAGCCACTACTGCATGAGCTAAAAGCCATATGGCCCTTAGCGCAGACTGTAGAGCAGACTCATTAATCTCCCTCTCTCTCTAAGTGGTCTCCGTGCCACTAGATAGGACAGAACACCACACCCAGGAGGTGTGTGGGTTACACCTGTGCCTGGGGAATTCTTCAAAAGGCACTTGCAGACTGTTTATTGTCACTGTACTCTCTCAGAGATGGTTCCTCCCTCCGCCATTGAGAGGGTAGGTCTTTAGCTATGGCTGGGCCTAGGCCCAGCCATCCCAGTATCAGCAATAGGTAAACCCCCAAATCCCTCACTTTGCTTCTGGTCCCTATCCCCTTGCTGAGCTGACCCCTGGAGCCAAACCCTTCCCTGGGGGACAGCTGATATCTGGATCTGAACATCCTGTCTGAGCCCCATTGTTAGTCTGATGTTACTGGGATTTTTGTCTTAAAATCTTAGTCCCTTTTTATCCAGAAGGGTGAAAAGATGCATAATTAACATTGCATCAAAAGCAGACAGAAATATAGCTTTCTTTGTCTGTCTAGCTGTATTTCTTTTCAAACATCTTAGCTAAATAAAATCTAAATTGACATCTCCTCCCTCCTCTTTAAGGCCCTAATCCTACAAACACTCACCCACACTTAACTTTTTACACAGCATTCTTCCCATTGTCTTCAATCATACTTGCAGGACTAGGGCCTATGAATGGGCCCATTTCCTCCAAACTCTCCCTCCTCTCTTTCTTCTCCTGTGAAGATTTCTTACTGGAAGAGGCCCACTCTTCTGCATGTGTGTGTGTGTGTGTGAGCAGGCATACATCTGGTTTGCCTTTAACAGGGAGGATTTTCTATCCTTGTTGACCAGAAATGTTGCACCTTATTTGCCTGCTCCGTCCCGGCAACCCTCTGTTAAAAAAAATAAAAATGCAACTTTGTTTCTTGCTTGACAAACACAGGCTGTGTGAGGTGAGGCTGCTCTGCAGTAGCTGGAAGAGGGAAAATTGCAAACACCTGTGATAGGTGAGGCTCAGGGAAGGGAGTTGCCAAGCAGCTGTCAGCTGGAAAGCATATAAATCCAGGCACTGGCACTCATGCCATTTTTATTGGGAGGGTGTTGAAGTGATATAGCAAAGGGGTAACCTAGGTTATCACCAGCTTTCCTCTTTGTTTGACTCAGTGTGGGTGTGATTTATGGGAACTTGAGGAGGTACCTCACAAACCTGTAGGAAATTTCATTTTGCTTCATATGTTGTGCTCCCTAAAAGCATCTCCTTTTCCACTTCTCCTGCTGATATTGTCACAGAGTAGTTGGAAGCCCTGTGTGAGCTCTCAGGTATGTCATGTGCTCCAGTTTCACCCTGTTCTTCAGCAGTTGTCTGCTATCCCCATTGAAGCAATGTGACTGTAGTGGAGAGAACTGTTCTATCGCATTCCTGAGCTGTGCCTGGGATCCCTCCCCTTGGGAGGGAGACAGGTGTTTTTTCATATTATGGACATATGCCACTGTAATGAGCTGGCGAGTAGGGAGAGTTGTGCCCTACTGGATGGAACTGTGACTTGTGTCATAGGCCCAGTACTGCTAGCTTTTAGCTTTGGTGTTGGGGGGGTGTCTGTGCTCTTGGAGCTATAGGAACCAAACTTGATTCTTGCTGCAGCTGTGAAGTTCTGAATAGCCATGGCATGCAGCAGAGTGACAGCTTGGCTGTGGGTTTGTTGTAAGGTGTCAGTGGTGGTGTCAAATTAGATGTCTTTTGTATTCCAGCACTCTGTATGTTGGGTATATATTCCACAGGTCAGATGTGTAGGGCTTTAATTCTAAAACAGGTCTGTGCTTTAGGGGTAGGCCTTATTGGCTGGGCTAGCTCTATCTAGAACAGGTAGTTACCAGAGGCAGTAAAACATTCAGGGCATGTCTATGCTGCAATTAAACACCTGTGGCTGGCCTGCGTCAGCTGACTTGGGTGTGGGCTGCAGCGCTATACAACTGCAGTGTAAAGATCTGGACTAGGGCTGGAGCACCCTCTTCACCATGGGGGCCCAGAATCTTTTTCCTAGCCCTAGTCTGGATGTCTACACTGCAGATTTATAGCCCCATGAGCCTGAGTCCGCTGACATGACCCAGTCCCGGGTGTCTAATTGCAGTATGGAGAGGCTGCTGTGAGAACAACCACAGAGTAGGATGGGTGGCTATTTGCTAGTTCAGCTAACATGTTAGACCTGGCTCTGCTTAGGGGTGTCGGTAGGGAGGACAGGTCTGCTGCTATAGAGTGACCTGTATCTTTCCCCACTGCTGAAAGTTGGGTGGGAGGTAGTGACTCCACCCCCTGTTGTAGGAGGGCAGCAGAGTCAGCAGTTGCTGCTGTTTCAGCAGAGGCCACCGTGAAACTAGAGAACCTTTCAGCCCACTTCTTGTGGGGCCCATAGCTGCCATTTCCAGGTGTTTTAATAAATATGAAGTGGAGAAAGCTTCTGTCTCTCCCCTGCCCACCCCCCTCTCTCCACAGCACTTAAGCTTAAAATAAAATCCCATTGCAGAACTGCTGGCTTCTGACAAGTCTGGTTTTCACTAAGTGGCCATTAGCACTCCCCCACAGCCTGCTCTGAGTGGGTCTCAGCTATAAGCTCTCCTGCCAGTGAGTGTGGTTCTATGAACTACTCTGAGCCTGGTGCCACCCTTCTTGGTCATTGTTAATGTACTAGGAGGATTTACCCTTCAACATTGCTGACTGGGGAACCAGTGAAGTAATCCAGCTCCCAAAGAGTCTAGCTCGGGTTTTACCCAATGCTCGGTGCACGTGGGCACAGGACACTTTGGGAGTGCACAGCACTGCACCAAAGGTGAGATTATTGGGGTGCTGTTTTTCTTGCCTTAATGTTGAGACTTGGGGTATTAGTTAAAGGCTTCTGCTCACCTGGAGTATAACACTGACTACAAGACACTTTTCCTTATGGAAACAGACCTTTCAGACACATGTATGTTGATACAGTTTCAGGCTCGGGGGTGTGACCTACTTCTAACAGGGTATTGAAAAAACACCACCACCTACAACCGAGCATGCTTGCTAAGTGTACTACCAGTGCTACCTGCAAACGTGTACTCCTTTAGCTCAAGGGGGAGAGGCCAGTGCTGTAGAATCTGGGTTGAATCATGCTGGTCACCTGTGTGTGTGTTGCGGTGGGATTCAAGGGTGCTAATGTAACCACATTATGCTGACTTTGTGCCCCCTGCACAGGGTGCTCTTCAAGAGGCACTGAGAGATGCTGTAGCTGGGGTGTGATGTGCCCTGACTATTCTGCAGTGCCATAGTATCTAGTGACCTACTGCATCAGGGATGCAAGTTAGGGTACCCCTTGGGGTTGCTCTAGTGTGTGTGTGGGGGTGGGGGGGGGGGGGGGGATTGGGTCAAGCCAGCCCCCAGCACTCTCAGGATCAAGGGATGCAAGCTGCCCCTCCCCTGGCTCTGTGCCAGCATAGGGGGTGACTTTGACCTCTGCTGTCAGTTCTCTCAAATAATTTTTGTGAGATTGTTTAATATCTTGGTGGTGGTGGTGTAGCTGTGTTAGTCACAGGATATTAGAGACAAGGTAAGTGAGGTAATATCTCTTACTGGACCAACTTCTGTTTATTTTAGTTCAAAAGCTTGTACCTTCACAGAGCAGTGTGTCTGACCTAAATACAAGTTAGGACAGATTGTTAAGCAGAAGGAATAATACATGGGAGGCAGTCAGTTGGAATGGGCAATTGGGGGTTAGATGATTATGCATAAAAGGTTTGAAGTGGGCAATTAAGGGTAACAAGCAGGTGTGTTACAAATTGTTGTAATGAGCCAAAAACCAGTGTCTCTATTAAGTCCAGGGCTTTTGGTGTCTAGCAAAGTTAAATTCACAGACTTGCCTTTTGAAGGTGTTGGGCAATACTTGTTCCCTTGAGGACAAGTATTGAAAGATGAGCTGTGGAGCAGGGTGGATTTAATTTAAATCACTAGTCAGGAAGACTCAATTTAATCATGGATTTCTACAAAAAAGTGCATTCTTGTTGGTTGTCATAACCTTAATACATATTCTTCACAACCCAGAGATAGATGTAGGTTTCATTTTTATAAGGTACACGCTATACATTTTTAAAGTGATTTATTTTGAAAACTTTTTAGATTAGTTTTACAGCTATATCAGAAAATGAATGATTGGTTATTTCATTTACCAAAAGTAATTGAAGTAGAGATTTATGAAGTCACTGGGAGGTGAATTATCTCCAATTCAACAGGTTAATCATTAATATTTGGAGGATTTTCTTGCCATGCTGTATTAGGAGGAGAACCTCACCAGACAGACATTTAAATTGTTTCATTTAACTAAAACAACAATGTTACAGGTCTGTCTCAACTTACGCTGGGGTTACGTTCCGCAGTCAGCGTGTAAAGCGAAAATCGCATATAGTCAAAATTACATTGCGTGTAATGGCGGGCGGAATCGCCCGCACTACAGAAACGGTATTTAAATTGTTTTTCTCTTTTTTTGTTTTGTTTTTTTTTTTCTTGTTTTTGCCAACCACGTAAAGCTGAAATCGCACATGTTAAATGCGCCTAAGATGCGACAGACCTGTATGTATTCTGGATTGTTTTCTTCAACAGCAAACGTATAATATTTTAACAAAACAAGCATATGAATTTTTGAATTTAAACATTCAAGTTTTTTTAAAATCAGGTTTTTTTGTTAAAATTGTTTTAAACTAAAATAGTTAAATGAAATATTAAAAAAAACAAAAAAACCCACAAAAATTAAATCGACTGTCAGCCAGGTCAACATGAGAAACTTAAAAGATTGGTTTCTGCAGCTAACTCAATTGTCTTCACATTCATTTTCCTGTTTGTTCATAATCTGGAAAAGAAAAAGAAGCTTTCCTGCTTTTTCAGGTCCCAAACTATTTCTCAATTTGTAATGAATTAGTCCAAAGGAACAGGGCCGGCTTTAGGCCAATTCAACCAATTCCCCTGAATTGGGCCCTGCACCTAAGAGGGCCCCGCACCCAAGCCCCGGTACGCCGTACCGGCAACAGCCAGTGCGCCGTACCGGGGTGGCCTGTCTTCCCCAGGGGGCAATCTAAAGGGTCTGGGGCTACCAGCAGGGGCTGGAGCCCCAGGCCCTTAAAATTGCCACCGGAGCCCCACTGCTGGCGCCCTGGGGTACGGCTGCGGGGCTTTGTGGGCTATTTAAAAAGTCCTGGGCTCCCATTGCTTCTACCGCCCCAGCCCTTTAAATAGCCGCGGGAGCCCGGGGGAAGCAGTAGGGCACCAGCTGCTATTTAAAGGGCCGGAGATCCAGCTGCCTCTGCTGCACCCCCTGCCCTGCCCGCAGCCAGCCCCTGTCTCCAGCCAGCCCCGCACCCTCTGCCCGCAGCCAGCCCCTGCCTGCACCAGGCCTGCACCCCATGTCCTGCCTGCACCCAGCCCCACACCCCCTGCCCTGTCTCCAGCCAACCCCTGCCGCACCCCCCTGCCTGAACCCAGCCAGTCCCGCACTCCTCTGTCTCCAGCCCTGCCAACCCCTGCCGCACCCCCCTGCGGCCCTGACTGAAGCCAGCCTGCCCCACACACCCCTGTCTCTAGCCAGTCCCTTGCCCTGCCTCCAGCCGGCCCCATGTCCACTGGTGCCCTGTAGTTCCCAGGGCAGTAACCTTGCACACCTGCTTCAATGAGGGGGGCAGGGAGCAGCTGGGACCCACACATGTGCACACCACTAGGGTGACCAGACAGCAAGTGTGAAAAATCGGGACAGGGGGTGGGGGATAATAGGATCCTATGTAAGAAAAAGACCCAAAAATCGGGACTGTCCCTATAAAATCGGAACATCTGGTCACCCTAGCACACCCCCAGGGAGTGGCGGGGACCCACACATGTGAAACGGAGCTCATTAATAACCGATCATCAGCATATATGATGCAATGTACATAATATATAATTTTGTTATTTATATAGTTATGGAAAGTAAATAATACATGGAAGAAATGAAAGGCTTTTTTTACATTTTTTTTTTTAAGTCATCCCTGCTGGGGCCCCGCCGAAAATGTTCGAATTGGGCCACGCACTTCCTAAAGCCGGCCCTGCAAAGGAAGAAAATATTCTTTCTACACCGGCAGAAGAAGCTTCTGCTGTTAAAAGTGAGATTATCACTTCAACAGTCTCTGAATCCAAATGCTTAAGTGACTTCCACCAGTTCACTGGTGTGAATTTCTTTAAAACATCATCAGCAAATGTATATTTCTTGAATGGTTTTTATTCCCAAACGGGGTCTCTTTTATGGCCTGCTGCCATTATAGGTTTTCCCTTCTAGTGAGAGAATGGTATGGTAGATCTCAAATCAATGAAGGCTACGCTCAGAAAGACCTCAAGACTTCTGGAATATGCTGTTCAAACAGTTTCACTTTTGTTTATACTGCCTGTCCCTCCCTTCTCACATTTATCTCCAGACTTCTTCTCCTTGTCCAGATCTATTCTGCCCTCAACAATCGTCTATTCACTGAACTTTTTGAAACTTTGCACTTTTAGAGAGATGTAAGGGATTGACTGTGTACACAAATTTGCAGAGGGACAATAGAGTTGAGGACTCTTTTTTCTCACCTCCATATATATTATTTATTTGTTTATTTTAAAAAGATTTTTGCTGTTATCTCTGGAGACACAAATCCACTGTTTGAGAACTGCAAAACTAAGCATCTCTGATAGTGCTCAGTCTAGAAGATACCGAATCCAATTGGGTAGATAGAAAGATTAACCTAAATAATCTATACAGAAGCCCCTGGAACCCCATAAAATTGGGTCCCTAATCCATGAACTATTGGAACTCATTTACAAAACTTTTCTTAAACATTACATTAATATATTGTCTCATACTATAGAATTAGAGTTTATAATCCCTATTCCATGATGAGATATTTGAGCTATAATGTATCTTAATTAAAACGATCTTTAGATAGGTTTTTTCCTCAAAGCATTTTATTAAAAAAAATATTTTTATTTTTAAAAATCATTATTTTTTTTTATCCACCCTTTCTGTGGAATGATTGCTTTGGAAAAGTTTGTCTATGGATGATTTTCTTTTATCATCTTTCTGTGTGAGCTCACTGGAGTGTAGTGATTGTCTAGTTTCACGCACATAGTTGTTGCAGGGGCACTTGATGAGGTACACCACGTGGTGTGATAAGCATGTGTAGGAGCCATCAATTTTGAAAGAGGTGTCGGGGAGGGGAGTATTGATCATTGTAGCCATGGAGATGTCTGCAGGTTTTACATCTCTTCTGGCAGGGTCTGGTGCTGCTTTGAGTTGGTGTGTCCTGGTCTGTAAGGAACTTGCTTTTGGTGATGAGGTTGTGGGGTTGTTTTGAAGGCCATAGGGGATTCAGGAAAGATTTCTTTCAGGATGTGGTCTCCATCAAATATGGGTTGTAACTGTTTAATGATACCCCATATGGTTTTGGTGTGGGGTGGTAGGTGACAACTATGGGTGTGCCATCAGTTGTTTCTCTTTCCTGTCTTCAAGAAAGTTCTCCTGGGGGTATTAGGGTGGTGGCCCTTTCCATGATGCAATCTCTGGCAGAGTGTCCTTGTTTAGTGAATGCAGTGTTGTTGTATCCATGTTGGTTCCAAGTAGGGTGACCAGATGTCCTGGTTTTTGTAAGGACAGTCCTGATATTTGGCGCTTTTTCTTGTATAGGCACCTATTACCCTCCATCCTCACCCCAATTTTTCACACTTTCTATCTGGTCACCCTAGTTCCAAGACATTAGAGAGACAAGGTGGGTGAGTGCCTCAATGGATGAGTGTATCTTGTTTAGTGAAGGTGGTTTTAAGTGTGTTTAAGGTGTGTATCTCAGACTTTCTCTTTGGAGAAAATTCTGTGGTATTTGAGTGCCTGGCTGTAGATAACTTTGTGTGTGTGTGTGTTGGGGGGGGGGGTCTGGGGTGGCTGCTGGATTTGTGGAGGCAAATGTGGTGACTGGTGGATTTCTTGTATATAGTGATTTGATTAAACTGATCATGGTGTCCAGGAAGTTGATGCTGGTATGGGAGTCTTCTAGAGAGAGTTGTGGTGGAGATCTGAGGGAGTTTAGATCTTCTGTCTGGGGGATGAAAATATTGGTGTATCTCAGGTATATTATTGGTGTTGCGGTGCATTTGTCCAGAAATTCTTCCTTGAGGTGGCCAATGAAGATGTTAGCATATTGGGGAGCCATCCTGGCACCCATGGCTGTTCCAGTGGATTGGGCAAAGTGTGTGTTAAATTGAAGTTGTTGTGGGTGAGGGTGAAATGGATGAGTTTGGCAATGTGTTTTGGGTGGATTTCTGAGTTTTGTGCATTATCTTGTGTGTATTTGAGGCAAGCAGTGATGCTATCATGTCCCAACTTATATTTAGCTCAGACACTCTGCCTCCTCCCCCAGACCTGAAGAAGAGCTCTGTCACTTCAAAGCTTGTACCTTCCTCCGGCAGATGTTGGTCCAATAAAATATATTGTAGCTTTATCTAATATCCTCTTAGAGGTTGGTCTCTATTCAGAGACAGGAGCATTTGGGATGCTTTCTGCCTGGTCAGTGGCTGACCTCACTGTCTTTCTCAAAACTTGAGCCAATGTAGGGCTGGTGAATGGTGATGGTTTAGCAGACCTGGAGACCAAAGGCTTTTAGTCTCATAGTAGGGACAGCATGGCATGAAGGGTGGCAGTGTCCGCTTCCCCCTCAGCCCTGACCTGGGAAGAGCTGGAGCATAGTTCTGTCTCTGCCTGACTAATCCTTGGCTTCTCTGTGGAGCCTGCCAACTGAGATGCTAATTGGTCCTGCTAGTGAAGGCAGCGGGCTGGACTCGATGACCCTTCAGGGTCCCTTCCAGCTCTATGAGATAGGTATATCTCCATATATATGTGATGTGAACACTGCAGTCTAGAAAATGATTCCTGCTTGTACTGGCCTGAACTTAACCCAGTGCATGAGGGTGAAATGTGTTTCAAAGAGGGGGGGAGGGATAGCTCAGTGGTTTGAAGGTTGTGAGTTTAATCCTTGAGGGGGCCATTTAGGGATCTGGGGCAAAAATCTGTCTGGGGATTGGTCCTGCTTTGAGCAGGGGGTTGGACTAGATGACCTCCTGAGGTCCCTTCCAACCCAGGTATTCTATGATTCTAGTTCTGAATGTGACGCATCCTGTCGTGACTGTGCTACTACAGAACAGGTCAGTGCACTTCCATTGGGTGCGGGTTTACTTTATAGATAGTGGCACTGCAGAAGCCTGTGGTTTTAAGGCTGTGCTGCAAACCTTACTTGGAGCATAAGATCTGTGGGGCAGGGATCATCTCTTGTTCTGGGTTTTGCACAGTAGGAAGTGGTTCGTGACTAGAACTCCTAGATGCTATGGCAATACAAACATAATGGTGAACATATTTTTAGACCTGAGCACTTTACAAATGCCAGTGAATTGAGCCTCTCAGCATTGCTGTGAAGAGATCAAGTCTGGGTACTTAAATCCACTCCATTTTTGGCAGAAGAGAGTAGGCGCTGGCGGAAGCTGCTATATGAACAATTCTCCGCCCCTCTGGAATCCCCGAAGTTCTGGGGATGGATTGGCTGGGTCTCAGCTGTTTACGGCACCCTGTAGCCTTCTCCCCTGAAACTGGGTGCACCACTTTGGTATATTATGGGAATGAGACATGCAAAGAAGGATTGTCATCTCCCTTCAATGTGCTAGAGAAGCTCCAAAGTAGACCTGAGTTGTTGTTTGACTTTTCTGGCGTGGCCGCCAAACTGAAAAACCAGGGGAAATGTTGTTTGGTTCCAAAAATTTGGAATTTGTCAGCAAATTATAAAAGTTCATTACAGGCCAGCAAAGTGAGAGAGAGAGAGAGAGAGAGAGAGAGTGTGTGTGTGGGTTTACACCCCGCCTCTTTGCCTTCAGCCCATTGGTTAGGGCAAACAGGATATATGAGACATAGGACTGTTCTGCACCGGGAACTTACGTTGGCAGTGAAAAACCCACAGTCCCGGAGAGACGTAATATGCTGAACTAACCCAGGGTGACTGTGCTGGCTCGATGGAAGAATTGTTCTGTCGACCTAGCTACTGCCTCTCAGGGAGGTGGATTAACTACAGCAAGGGGAGAATCCCTGAGTTGGAATTCCTGCTCTGGAGCAGGGACTTGAGCTCAGACCTTTCTTCTTTTCTTTCCTCTCCTTCCCCCCACCTGCTGTCTCCAAACTGCCAGTCTGTAGGCTGTTATGGGTGGGTTGCTCTGTCTCTCCTGTTGAAGCTGTTCCACTTTACATAAATATCTAAATAGTCATGGTGACAAAGAGCGAGGAGGAGTCTCTAGCCTGGTGATTAAAGCACTGAGCTGGGAGGTAGGAAATGTCGTCATTCAGATCTTCTCTCTGCCTGATTCAGAGGAGGGGTTTGAATCCACATCTCCTACCTTAGTTACCAGGTTAGAGAGTGGTACTCATGCTCTCTCCTGGGCACAGTGAACGAAAGATTGAGACCCTGGATATGTGCAGACACCTGTTGAGTTTGCTGTCCTGAAATGACCTTTTTTCCCTGGGTTGACCAAAACTGTATCTTTCACCAAGTAAGTTACTTGCCTGAAAAACCTCACCATGTCCTACTCCTCTGGGCTAGGAATAAGGTGACAAAGGGCAGTGAGCCTGGGCCAAGCTGCTGTTTCTGCTACAGGGACTCCTCTGCTAGTCCTTTCACATGAACAACTGTTGGGAAGCCAGGCTGCTGCAATGTCAGCAACACGTCACTGTATCTTGCAGTTCCGCAGACTTCACCAGAAGAGAAGGTGCAGGGCAAGTCTGGTTGAACCATTGTCCCTTTCATTCCTCTCGCTGTGTCTGGCAGAACTGGCACTTCCGAACAGAGCCTAAATCCTTCCTCAACTTCCCCTTTCACCCTCTACCACCTCTTGCTCAACACGCTGTCCGTTACCTAACCTCCACTCGGTCGCTCCGTCTTTTTGCTGTGCAGAGATGGCTGGTGATAGCTACTCTGGATTCAGGTGAGGGGACAATGCCTCAGGTAAAGAAGGCAACCAGGCTGCAGACTTGATGTATCTGATTGTTGGCCTGGCAGCATCAGCAGCCTGCCTGGATACACGTTGCATGTGCTAGTATCTAACTGAGGAGGGAGGAGTGCATTTGTTCACTGTCTTGTGTTGTGGTCCGTGCCTGGCTGGCACATGCCCCCTCACCAGAGATTGTTGTATGTTGGTTCTGTGGAACCCCTGCCAACACAATGTTGCTCTCTGTTCTCCTCTAGTGGTTAGGTCAGGTATACAGGTTTAAGTCCTATACTGCTTTCAAGCTAATGACCTCTGCCTTTCCGCTCAGGCAGTAGAAGCTTTTAGAGCCAGAGCTCCCTGTGTCATTGCTTGCAGATGACCAGTCCTGAGGCATGGCTACATAAACACAACTTAATTCCAATGAGCAGTTTAGCTGCCTTGCTGGTGGTGGCTGCCTCGGTGCAAAGGGACCCTGCGTTGGTGACAGTGTGAAAGCACTGAAGACTATAGACTGGCTTAACAGCAGAACTGTCAAATGAATCCATAAATCACTCAATAGACAGTGGCCTGGCTTGAAGTGGTGGGGAGCACCTGCCAAGCCCATTGACTTGAATGGTATCTGTGGTCACTATAATGCTCACAGGAGTGCGAGTACCAACCTCGGGGCAGACTGTTTGTTTTTTAAAAAAAACACCAAAAAAACCCAAACCAGGGCACAAACCCCAAAGTGGTCATGAGTTCTAACCTTAGATTTCACCAGCCAACTCCACCAAGTGCAAACTCCTCAGGCACACTAACCGCCTTAAACAGAGTCACAGACAGTCCCCTTGAGTACTCCAGTCTATCTTGCCACCCGGGTAAGTGTATCTCTGTGATAGAGGACTGAGATCAAGAATCATAGCAATATCCCGGTTACTCCTAGTCCCAAAGGATCAGCCACTTACCCCAGGTCAATTGTGCTTTAGGTCTCAATGCTTGTAGCCAGTCCTATGGCAAACTATATGTAGATTTATTAAACAGGAAAAGGAAATGAGTTATTTACAAGCAAGCAAACACACATACACAAATGCTAGTCTTCGCCTATATTAGGTTTTGAAACCTTCTATAATCACAAGCTCAGTTTGTTTGTTCTTTAGGGCTAACACAGGCTAAGGAGCTGGGGATCTCTTGCTTATGCCTAGAAACACCTCAGGCAGATCTACACTTAAGTGCTACAGTGGCACAGCTGTGCCAATGCAGCATTTTAAGTAAAGATGCTCCTACGCTGATGGGAGAGTTTCTCCCCTCAGCGTAGTTACTATCTCAAGGAGGTGGACTAGTTATGTTGACAGGAGAAGCTCTCCCGTTGACATAGTGCTGCCCGTGTGTGTGTGGTGGGGGGGGGGGGTTAGGTCAGTATAAGGATGTCTCTCAGGGGTGGGGATATTTCACAACCCCTGAGCGACTTTAATTATATGGGTTCTGTAGTGTAGACCTGGCCCTTGCCTCCCCAGAGTTGCAGCAGCATAGAGATACCTAGTTGTTCCTTTTGCTTGGGGTTTTTATCCCCTTCTTGCTACATGCTTTGAGCTGCAAACTCCACTGATAGGAGGAGTCCACTTGCGTGACTGAGCTTCATGGGGAGGAGAGCAGAACAACAATATGTCTTTTGTCCTCTTGTTGACAATTCCTCAATTGTTGTAAGAGCCACCCGTAGCCTGTCTGGTATTGATGGACAGCCTCTTTTGACAGGGTCATAACAATTTCTGTAGAAGAGCAGCTCTTCATGCTAATGTCACTCTCCAGTACTGTACAGCAATTCATACCGTATCAGAGGCTCACAATAAAACTGCTCCAATATTACACTACAGTATGGAACCCCGCTATTGAGAGTAAGATTAATGCATGCAGCAACTCGCATGCATTCAGTAGTTGTGACGTTATGAGGTCTAAACACTTTATTATAATTCTAATACCTATTTGATCAGTATTGACTCACAAGTGAGCCAAATGGATTCCAGCTGTGTCCAGTTTAGATATGGAGACCTTGCTGTGACCTGGCAAATGGCCTGCAATGTCAGTCATTTTAGTGCCTCTGGAAAATCAAGCCATGAGCCTCTTTCTAAATGCTTCAAAGAAATCTGTGCAGTGGGTACCCCCAGCTGGGGCTACCTTTTAGAGATGGGCAGATGGGATGTGTACCTAGCTTGGGACTAGAGCTGTTTGGAATCTTTGCATTTTGAAAAAAGTTGCACAATTTCCCTCTTTCCTGCCCTACTTTTGACAATGTAGATTTGAATGTTTGGCTTTAACGTTGCTGGGTTTCCATTCTCCTTTGGCTGAATTCCAGTGGTTCCATTAGTTTCTAATGGTGGGGGGAAAAATCAGGTAGAAAAATGGTATCTTAAAAAAAAGAAAAAAGGAGCCATGTGGACAGACATGCAGGCAGGAGTGTGTGTGTAAATGTTTCTTGTACCCTAATGAATAATGCAGACTGTCCTGTAGTTAGAAATCAAATTCTCCCAGAAGGTGGCTGGGGAACAAAAGAACAAGGGGGAGAAATCCCCTTGAACTCAAGCTAGTCTTGCCCAACCTCAGACAACACAAGTTAGCCCAAATGGTCTCAAAATTCAAAGGGATCTCGGTCACAGCCTAGCTGGACAGGGGAAGTCTAGCTCTGGAGCTCAGGGAAAGGGGGTGGGGATCTCCTCCTGCTCCATACATCTGGAACTAGAAATGTGGAGTCATTATTTCTTGTTGTCTTTGCAGTTGAGACTGGAGCAGGAGTTCTGTAGCACAGAGAAGTGACATTTACTTCTTAGTTCTTACCAGTCTTCCTCCACCATTACTGTACTGTGCTCCTCTCATGCTGTGCCTTAGCTGCAGGCCCATTTCAGATGGGACTCTGCGTCTGACATGAAGGTTGAGAAATTGGAGGCTTGAGGTTGTGAAAGCGCTCTCCTCTCTGTGTAATGCTGGCATCTGGTATCTAGCACCGAGTTCGCTGTCGAAGAAGCTGGATTACACTGCAGAAGTTGTTCAGAAGGGAAGTTGCCTCATGTAATCAAGTACAGTACATGGAGCCAAACCGATGTGATAAACAGCCTAGGGCCTGATCCAAAGCCCACTGAAATCATGCAAAGGATCCTATTGACTTAAATAGGCTTTGGGTCCAGCGCCTGCTGCTGGAATGAATGTGGACCAGTGGACAGAACACTGGGCTGGGAATCAGGAGACCTGGCTCCTATTCCCAGCTCTGCCATTGACCCTGGGCAAGTCTCTCTGCCTCCGTTTTTTTTCCCCTCCCACCCTCAGTCTGTTTAAACTGTAAGTCCCTGCCCTGAAGAGCTACGTCATGCTCTGCTTGTACAGCACCTAGTGCAGTGGGGCATCTGTCTTAAGTTGGGGTTTTTATGTGCCACCATAATGCAAACAATGATAAAAAGTGGACCTGATTTGCTTTCTGTTTTTGAAAGTTTTCATCCATGTCTTAGTATAAATGTCCCAAAAGCATTTGTAATTCTTCTTACTGTTTTACTGACCAGTTCTGCCATGCACTAGCTTCTCATTAAACCAAAACCTAATTGCACTAAATAGTATATCTGCATTTGCACAGTATTTTTAGAACTCCAGTTGTATGTTGGGCCATTACTAATAAAGCTGGTTTTTTAAAGGTACAGGACACCAGATTTTCTGTGGGTTTGAAACATTTCCCTTCTCAAAGGCTTCTTCCCCTCCCCCCTCTAGGTCTCCAAGACACTCCTATGAGGAAGAGGACAGTGGTCTGAGGGAAGCTGAAGTCAAGCTGGAGCAGGTCCAGCTGAATCAGGAGGGCCCGGAGGAGATTCCCGGGGAGAACGAGGAGATGAGGCAGGAGCCACTGGAGACAGAGGAGCCTCAGCAACTTTTTGAGGAAGAATGCAGTCAAGAGCAGAAGCAAGAAGAAGAAGAAGAAGAAGCGGAGGAGGAGAAAGCTGGGCAGGAGGTCAGGGCAGAAATATTGGATCTGTGATCTCTCTTGGTAGGGCTGTGACTTCATGGGGGACCCATCCATCATGTGGGGTAGACATCACAGCAATGTGTCAAACAGGGCTTGTACTTGTGATACTTACCTATCCCAGTAGCTTTCAAGGGTCACACTAGTGCAAACCCTGCCTTACGATGGTGCAGCACGTCTACCCCAGCAGTTTGCATTAGCATAGCTGCAGCTATGCAAGCACCCCCAGTTACACACAGCCAGGGCTGGCTCTATAGCTTTTGCTGCCTCAAGCGCCCAAAAAAAAAAAAAAAAAAAAAGCCACGCTCGCGAACTCTAATGCCGCCGCTTCATTTTTTGGCGGTAGGTCCTTCCCTCCGACACGGACTGAGGGACTTGCCGCTGAAGAGCCGGAGGTGCCGCCCCCTTCCAGGGGCCGCCCCAAGCACCTGCTGGCTGGGCTGGTGCCTGGAGCCGGCCCTGTACACAGCTTAAGTGTGTATATGCCACTTTCATGTTTACTGGCTCCTTTCTTCTCTCCTCCCCTCCCAAAAATCAGTCACTGCACATAATGGAGAACTTAGTGCTGCTCTGACAAGTACCACAAGGCCTGTAATTCTGTGTTCTAAGTTCTCTGCTGTGGTATCTGTTCTGCCCTCTCTCATCATCATTCAGTACGGAGAGTGTCAGTTTCTCCAGTCCTACAAAGCCACAGATACAGGACTCTTAAGGAAATTCAGAACCAATGTGTTCAGAACCCCCCCCCCCCCTTTTTTTTTTTTGTGTCCCACGCTCTGAGAAGCCTTGGCCTGATCTACTAATAGATCTGAAATTGGGGTCCAGCATTGATGCTTTCCATCCACTAGGGTTGTCTGTGCTGTATATAGTTTCAGGCATGGTGTGGCCCTGGTAAACAAGGGAGACAAAGATGGAACTCAAGCTGTATGGAAGCCTGTCTGTGTCACTTTTAGTAGTAGTAAATGTTTAAGATGGACTGTGATTGCATATATCATGACATCCCTCTTATTAGGGGGTGTTATGGCTTCATAGCTTCTCAGAATAAATGCAGTTACTTTCCCTGTCCCCTGCCCAAGAGAGGGAATATATATTCCTTTCTGACGGGGGCTGGGCAAAATTGGTGGGAAATGTCTTTGTGAAAACTCATGCAGAATACCTCACCAGTTCACTTTGTGACCTTGCACCTGTAAAAATGTTGTCTTTTAAAATGACAACTGGGAGAATGAATTTTTCACGTGAAAGAAAGCTCAGAGTATCTTTGTCCAAAGCTTCACTTGTGGGGGTGGGTCTGATGCTTGTTACAGCAGGCATTTAATCAGCTTTGCTCCTGATCTGCTCATTCTTTGCATTCAGGAGAAAAAAAGGAGGAGGAATGAGGAGGTGGAGACACCAGAAAAACGCCAGAAAGCACCGAGCACCTCCAGTGTGGAAGGGGAAGAGGATGAACAATGTGATGGCCAGTCCCCAACGAATTCCACAACGGTACGTGCTGCTAAGAGTGCTCTGAATCGCAAGTGCATTTAGAGCTGACCTAAACCTTAGCGAGAGGCGACCTGGCGGCCTGCTCTGAGACTGGTGTGCTATGTAGTGGGGAGGAAAGATGGTCTAATACTTAAGACCTCAGGAGATCTGGATTCACTTGCCAGCTCTACCACAGACTTCCAGCGTGACTTTGGGGAAGTCACTTACTCTCTATGCCTCGCTTGTAAAATGGGCGTAATACTTTCTCCATCTGTTGTCTGTCTTGTCTACTTATGCAGTCAGCTCTTGAGAGCAGGGATTGCCTCTCCCTATGGGGATGTACAGCACCTAGCACAGTGGTGCCCTGGTCTCAACTGGGGCCTCTAAGAACTTTTATAATACAAAGCAGTAGTAACCCTGGCCATCTTCTACCTTCACAAATTTAATCAAACTGAGAGTCTGTCTTGTTTCCTACCATGCAATACTGGGTCTGCTTTAGACACTTCCCCTCAATGTCATGTGGATACGCAGCCCTGTGTATCCAGATACGGTAGGTGTATGGGGAAAATGGCTCTTTCCTTCTCCTGTCAGAGTTGATCTTGTTGGCCACGGGTTAGGATGGAGAGTGAGGAGTCCAGGGCGTGCAGACTTCATTAGTCTTTGGGGTGATGGCTGAGCGTTCGAGTGGCCTCTTACGCACCTGTTAGCATTGTGCTTCCCTAGTGGCTCTTAACCCCATGCTGCCTGCATGTGACTCAGTGTTGCCTGGCCAGGGAGAGTTATGTCCCTTTCAAAAGGTGTTGTGACAAGAAACATGTAGCAAGGGGAGTGTTTCGTCTGTAACTGTCAGAGGAGCTGCTCAGACGGGCAGCAGAGCTTTGTTACATTACAGGAAACGTTAACAATAAAAATCAAACTTCTGGGGAGCAATAGAACTACCTGGATTCTGGCCCCACTCTATTTGCATTGTGATGCGTGATGGGAATGTGTGTGAGACTATCAAGCCAGGAAGAAAAAACCCTCACTGCACTGAGAGGGGGAAATGGGTGGTGCGCGCGCCAAAAAAAAGATGAAAATCTAGCTCTGGAGCTTTACCATGGACTTTAGTGAGAACAGAATTGGGCTTGTGCTTCTGAAAAATCCCACCCTACCTTTGGTACTAGGGACAGAAGCTCTCTTGCAGTGCAACCCCCAAATCCCTATACCTTCCTATGGAACTGTTGCTATGAACAATCCTGTACACAGCAGGGAAGGGGTTAAATATTCACTGCCTCTGAAGGGGCCTTTATGGTGTTGGTGGGGAAGCTTCCCCACCGAGCAGGCTGTACATGCATTCATTCAGGGGAGAGCGGTGCTCACAATCTTTGCAAAGCAGAAAGGAGTTCTTATGCACAAGCAGTTGAAGGAATTTTGTTTAAACTATATATATTTAAAAGCCTGGATCATCCATAAGAAACCAAGAATGGAATCATTCCATACCGTGACTGGTTTGGAAAGGCATGAGCCTGTGGGGAGAAAAATAGGATTAGGACATAAGTGCTCTTACAGTTTTAACCACAGTAGTGACTACTGGCGTGAGACGGGGAAACTCACTCCTTTAGCTCAAGCAGTTGAAGCTTGTGTCTCTTAGATCCAGAGGTCCTGGGTGGGTGGATGAGGTCTTAGCATAACAAGTAGCAGTCTGAGACTTCAAAGGCCTCTGTGGCCAGGAAAGGGGGATTTAAAAAATGAGAGCAATGGAGGAATGAAGGGGTTCTCAAGGCATGAAGTAGCCAGCCACAGAAGAAGGGAAGCTAGGCACCTGAAGTCTTGCCACAGACTTTCTTTATGGCATGGAGCCAGGAGGTCAGCTAGATATTTATAATGTACCTTTCTGTCCTCTAAACGAATAGAGGAGTTCTGCAAATTCATCAATGTGAAGGTCTGGGCTGGGGAGCAGGGTTCAGGTAAGTGAGCAGTGCAGAAAGGCTGTGAATAGGCAAGGTCATGCAGAAATGAAGTAACTTCTCTGGTTTGTACTTGGATAGCTTTCTGTGGACGTGGGAGCAGTGTTAATGCTGGACTCTTGGTGGGGGAACGGAATGAGAGCAATCCTTTATTCCTGTATAGTGCCTCTCCTCCAAGGATTACAAAACTTACTCTAAATACCCAACAGATGCGGGTTGTGATGTGCTATCCGTACTTTTCAGAAGCCCAGATGGTGATCTACACCCTGCCCAAGATGCCAATGAATTTGCTGCTTGTGCTGGGAACAGAACCCAGAGGTCTGATTCTCTGTCCTGTCCCTTTCACCCCAGTGTAAGGTGCTGCCCAGTTGGAATGGTCGTGTGCAGCACACACTTGGCACAGGAGCCAGTGACTGCACAAGGGGCAGAGTGACGGAGGCTTGGAGCCCAGATCTCTGGATTCACAGTCCTGAACTCAAACTGCAAACACTCCCCAGCCTCTCAAATGTTGCAGCTCTGACAGGCTGAGCCCTGCTGATAAAGGAATAATTTTCCAGAGCAGGAAGTGGAAGTGATATGTACTGCTCAGCGAGAGGTGCATTTTACAGAGAACTCCCAAACAAGTATGCTATAAACCAGCAGAACAATCATCCTAATGCATCCCTGTTTAAAGTACACCTCTACCTCGATATAACACTGTCCTCGGGAGCAAAAAAATCTTACCGCGTTATAGGTGAAACCGCGTTATATCGAACTTGCTTTGATCCACCGGAGTGCGCAGCCCCGGCCCCCCCGGAGCACTGCTTTACCGCGTTATATCCGAATTCGTGTTATATCGGGTGGCGTTATATCGAGGTAGCGGTGTAATAGAGCTTGAGGGCATCTACAAACAGCCTCTTCTAATCTATCTTGTNTTACCGCGTTCTATCCGAATTCGTGTTATATCGGGTGGCGTTATATCGAGGTAGTGGTGTAATAGAGCTTGAGGGCATCTACAAACAGCCTCTTCTAATCTATCTTGTGTATGTCCACACAGCAATTGGACAGTCACCAAGAAGACAAATTTGTCTTGTCAGATGCTTTATTGCTCAGTTAAAACAGTCAGTGACCTCTGAAGGTGTATTAAAACCCTTCTGCTTTGCAGCTTTTACTACTTGTCTCCCTCTGCTAATGGGTGCACAGTTCTCCTACAGCACGCAGATGTGTGTGCAGGGTGAATCACTGTCAAGGGGCTTCCGATTCTTGGTTTTGTAGGATTCCCTGGTAGTAATGAATATACTACATGCTGGCTTGAAGGCTCCTGAGCCTTGTATTCCTGCTCCCTGTGCAGTGCAGAAGGCTCGGCTAGTTAAATCACTCCTCTGTCTTGGAGCCTCCTTGCAGTGGAATGGCCAGTGTAAACTATGTACCCCCACAGATGCCATTTTCTGTCCATCTTCCTCTTTTTCCTGATTATTATTTTTTTTTTGCTCTTGTCTTTACCTTTATCTATACCTGCCCCTTCCATTCTACTCATCACCAAGAGCCTATGTGAGTCTTACAGTGGAGAGGCCCTGCAGCTTGGCCCCAGGGTCACCCATGTGCTGGAATATGATAGGATGGGAGGAGAGAAGCTTGGTGGTCAGGTTGCTGCTTACACTGGCAGCCAACATGCATGTTAGCTGCTCCTGTGGCCAGGTGAATTAGTGACCCTCGGAGAACAGGATCAGGCTGCGGCTGCAGTGGGGAATGGACTAGGTACAGGTGTCCTGCAGCTTTTCATCCTGCACTCTGCCCTATATGTGACTCTTCCTTCAAGATGGGGGGACTCACTGGGCTGAAAACGTGGGGGGAAGCTTTTTAAACTACAGATGTTTGACTCTTCACTGCAGTTCATCCTATGATGCTCTGGAAGCTCACTTTCCTGATAGCTCCTCCACTTTGAAGCCACCTCCAGAACTTGTTGGTCCAGCATCATCAGGTCTGCTGCATCTACCATCATTGCTGTTGCAGCTGAAGATGCCACCTCTTGACTGCAAAGTGGAGAGTTATAGGGACACCCAAGGGGGCGGACTGATGGTTCTGTCATTCCAGGGTACAGGTAGGGAGGTGGGAGGAAACAAGATACTTTTGGAACGACCCAAATCTCTCAGGGGTGGGGAGAACTCACTGATTCGAGTTGTGGCCAATTAAGATGAGGGTCTCAGGGCAGCAGGGAAAACTGATGTCTCTTCTTTCTCATCTCTTCCCATTTAGATCACAGACCGAACTGAATCCCTGAACCGCTCCATAAAGAAAAGGTAATTCTCCTTCCACTGATTGACCTGTTGGTAATTCTCCACTGGGCTTTGACTTGGGTATTACTGTAACACAGACCCACACCCCAACCAAAGACATAATTCCAAGTGATCATGCTGGAGTGCTCTGCTGGTGGGTTGAGGGGGAACAGTGTCCTATTGCTTAGTGGGTCACTTGGACATCTTTCAGAACCAGCATTTGTGACGTGGGGGTGGGGGGAAACTAGTGGCTTCTTCCCAAAAGAGGCTTGGGTAGACTTCACTCTGATGAGCTTAAGGCAATAAGACTTCATTCTTCTTTCCTTCCTTTCTCCAGCAACAGCGTGAAGAAGACTCAGCCACCACTTCCTGTTTCCAAGATTGATGACAGACTGGAGCAGTACACTCATGCCATTGAGGTGATGCTCTCGATCATATAGGTGGCATGCTCTCGACCCCCAGCCCCATATAGGCTCTATTCTATTCTGGATAGTCCTCACCTCCTTTGGTCCTTGTAGACTCTGCCCTAGCAGCTAGCTATAATAATGCTAGAAGGGATTGAATCTAATCTTCCTAAATCCCTCCATGCTCTTTAATTCATCAGGATAAGGAATCGTGTGTCTTTTGAGCAGGAGTGCTGGAGATGTGAACAAGCCATTTTCTCCTATCCTACTACACCAGACAAGGGCTGTCTCCTCCCTGCACCTCTGTCCTGAATGGGCACAATGTTCTTCTACTTAGCCTCCATGTTCTTGTTTGTTTCTGTCCCTTGACTCTGTAGTTAATGTATACATCGGAATGATTATTTACAACCTCCTTCCTCCAAGAATCTATTCACAAAAATCTGTAAGTGCTCGGAACACTTTCACTTTGATTTGCTTTGTTTCCAGACATCCGAGAAGGGTCAGAAACTCGTCCGACAATCTTCCCTTGAACTTACCACCACAAGCATGGTTGTAGCCAGCACAAAAAGCCTCTGGGAGACTGGAGAGGTTGCAGCTCAGTCCTCTAAGTCGCCATCCTGTAAGGTAAGACTGCTGAGCTTTATATGCCCAGCCAACTCTACTGCAGGAGACGGGGTACAGCTCTTTGTTTCATAGGCGCTGACTTCTGCTCTCACCAGTGGGTGCTTGACCCCCCCCTCTGCCCCCCAGCCCCGCCTTGACTCCACCCCTTCCATGAGGTCCCGCCCCTGCCCTGCCCCCATTCCAACCCCTTCTCCAAAGTCTCTGCCCCTCCTTGCCCCTATTCCGACTCCTTCCCCAAATCCCCACCTCGGCCCTGCCTCCTCCCCTGAGCGTGACATGTTCCCGCTCCTCCCCCTCCCTCCCAGAGCTTGCTATGAGGCCAAACTGCTGGGAGGTAAGCAGAGGAGCGGGGACGTGGGATGCTCAGGGTGGGAGGTGGGGCGGGGGAGGGGGAAGGGGAGCTTGGCTGCCAGTGGCTGCAGAGCACCCACTAATTTTTCCCTGTGGGTGCTCCAGCCCTGGAGCACCCATGGAGTCGGCGCTTATGCTTTGTTTAATGTCAGAGGGCTGCCCCTGTGTCTAACAGCATGAACTTCAGGAAGAAAACTTACCCTGCTACATGGTTGGCTGGGTTTACTCAAATTATTCAGGTGCATATCACTGTGGAGTAGGGACTTGAAAGGACAATGGTATCAGGAGTAGCAATGTCAGGTTAAAACCTCGTTCTTCCCCTCTTCTATTGACATCCGTGTTAAAACTTTCAGATGTTCTGTCTCTACTGCCTACAATTCACTAAAGCTTTGTCTGTACCTGGATTAGCCCCAGCCACAATAGTGCAAATACCAAGGAAACTGGTTTTGTTTATCCCGGCTTGAAATGGAGTTAAACTGATCTGCTGGAAACAGTTGTTTCCTTGTCTGCACTAGGAGCCACCCCAGTTGCTGCGTATTGATGGCTCAGTGGGGTCTAATCCAAGGTACAGGCAAGTTGTAAATTTAAGCAATGAAAAGAATCTACTTTCCATTTCTAGTGAATTGCATTTTCTGGTTCAAGTGCCGGCACAATGCTGCAACAGCTAGGTTGCAAAGGCCTCAAGGCAAAAATGTTTCTCTGAAAACTGTTTCACTTAAAGCTTCCTAGGAAAGAAACTTTCCTATTAATACTTCTTAATATTGTAAACCCTTTCCCCGACAAAACCTACATCTTGGGGCTTAGATCCAGTGTTCTGTTAAAATACCAAATGTTGGAGGATGGTTAAGAAAAGGGAGTCTCATGCCCCCTGGTATGCAGCCATGTTCCTGCCCAATGTGACTCTACCCAAGCACATGGCCAAATACCATAGTTATTGGGCAGGTGGCTTCAGTCAGTGTGACATGAACAAAGGCAGCTTTTCAGCGGTGTTGGTAGCAGAGTGATGAGATTCATTCTTATGTCCCCAGGATATTGTGGCTGGAGATATTGTGAATAAGCGAAGCATGTGGGAACAGAAGGGTACCCCCAAAAATGAAGGCAACATCAAGGTAAGTAGCTTCTCCCCAGGTGTCTCTGTTATAGCACTTGCTTTATGGTATTGGGGCTGAGTTTGTCCAAGAGAATTCTCTCTTAGGTCAGAGGGGGAGAGAAAGGAGAAGGATGCCTGTATATTGGAGCATAGGTTGAGGTTGCCTGCTAACAGAAGCATAGGCCTAGGCCAAAGGAGGTATCCTCCATGGCAATGACAGGAAGGCATGCTTTCCTTTTCTAAACGTATCTGTTGTAATAAACATCCCCACTAATTTAACGAAGGGCGGGGACCAAAGCCCAAGGTTCCCCCCGCCACCAGACTTTATCATTTGCATTTGGATTGAAACTCTGCAGGTTGGGCTAATTAATAGGGTTGGTTTTTTTTAAATTTTAAATAGCCTAATTCTCTGGAAGTGCAGGGTGGCTTAGATACCTGGGGTTCTGTTTCTGGGCTGTCTGCTAGTTCTGAAAGATGTGGAGGCCTCTAAGGGTGCATGGGTATAGTGCATTAAAAGGTACTTACCCAAGATTGAGAATAGCCCTGGCTCCATAGAACTTCAAATCTGATGCTGCCTCTCCTTTTGGTATGGGGTTACTGGAGAGGTTTGACTGAGCTGCATCTTACCATTGATGTTAGGATGAATTTTAAAATTGTTGTATTATCTGGCAGTTCCAATAATTATCCATCTCCATTATTATTTTATTGTATGTATTTGTCTAGGCAAAGAGATGGTAGGAACAAGCTCTCACCCCATGTGGGAATCTGGGCCACATTAAAATATTGAAGTTGGAGAACCTCACCTGCTCCTCAGACTTCAGTTTATTTGACTTTTTTGTTAAGTTTCTTAAATATTAAGAAACTTATTTGCGTTGGTTGAGATACAGGCTGGGAGATGGACACTTGAGGAAGGGCCCTAATCCTCACTTCTCTTCTCCCAATTCAGACCACCGCTTCTGGCAAGAAGTACAAGTTTGTAGCGACTGGACATGGCCAGTACAAGAAGGTGTTGATAGATGATGCAACGGAGCAATAGCGTGTGTGGAGTACCAATCAACCAGGTAGGTTAGACACAACCTCTGACTGCAGGAGAACCACCTGGTACTTCTCTGGCAGGACAGCTAGGACGATTCAGCACAATAAGCGTAAAACCTGTTTCTTCAGCCTATACATTCGACATTGCCAGCCAGACTTGGGTGTGTTGGAAGGTACTGTATGGACAAAGGGTGGGTTCCTACTTCTTGGCAAACAATCCTCTTTGGGGTAGAAGGAGAAGGGCATGCACGAAGAAATTCTTTCTAGCAGCTGTGCAGAGTAGGATGCCCATGTTAGCTGCAGCTAGAAAACTTACCTTGCAGATCAGACTATTTATGGAAGCTACTGACCTCAGCCCCACTCATAGTAAAAGTGCCTTGGTTAAACTAGACATAACTTAATCTGATCTCTTATGCTGTAAAGAGTAAGAACTGCAGGTGCGGGGGGTAGTTGGAGTTCATTCCAGAGAGTCATGGAAGCTGACCAAGTCCTCTGTGTCCAATGTGTTCATGGGACCTGATCCAGTGACCATTGAGGTCAATTAAAGGATTCCTATTGACTTCAGTGGCATTTGGATCAGGCCTATGCTTGCGGGTGGGGTGGGGGAGTGATCTTGTGAAAATGTGCACTGTTTCTAGATAGACAAGTGGCGCAGAAGGAACGGTCTAGTCACATTAAGCATGGAGGGGAAGAGTGTAGATGTTATCTGTGCCCACTTGAAACCCAGAGACTGTTCCCCACCCTCTCAGGACCGTGGTGCTTGTATTAATAGATATCCCTGTGCTATCTTAAGTGGCCAGTAGTAGAAGACTCAAGGGCAAAGAAGAGCTCACTTCGAGTGGTGTGATAATGGCAAAGCACCCTGAGTGTCTGACGCTCTGCGCAGGAAAAACCAGCATTTGACTTCTCATAAAACCTTTATTGACTTTCCAAGCTTTATGTAGAGCTCAGTCTTTACAAAAGGACCTCTTCCTTCCATCCCTCCCTAATTATCACACGCATTCCCATCCCATAGGATTGTGTATCCAGACATGAAGGCCTATAGGCCACTTTGTGACCATACCCACCTCTCTCTGCTCCTCGTTTCTAAAACCTGTTTCAACTCTCTGCTTTCATCATATACCTTGTCCTCTAAATCCACATAGATTCCCCTTGCTGTACTCTCCTTTCATGTGCCAAGCCCGGCCTTGCTGAGCTTGGCTCTCCTAGGTGTGGTTAAACCTCATTATCTGAGTTCCTGCAGCTCACATAAAGGGGTTTTCCTCCGCATCCAGGGAAATAAACCACTTCATTAGTTTGAGCCTGTCTAGGAGATTTAGACTCCCGTCTCTGAATCACTCAGTCCCGCCTCGAAAGTCGAACAGGCAATGACTAGACCTCCCCTAGGACAGCCATAGCCAATACTCTAAATGGTGAGGGCTTGGCACCGTTGCCCCACAGTACTGCAGTTCAGAGTCTTTCTCTGGCTCCAAATGTTGGTACTTAAAGACAAAAAGGCTGAAATGGCTTTGGGTGCTGGGCTTCACCTCTGCTTTCGCTTGCTTCTGTGACTGTTTCATGTCTTGAGTGTCTCTCCTCTCCCTACCTATCTTGTTTTGTCACTTCTCTCCCCCTTCCTCATCACACAGTCCCCTTTCACACTCTGGTTTTCTGCTCAAGGAGGCCTGGGGAGCCCCATGATACCACTTGTTAAGCAACTGGAAGGCTCACTATAAAGTGTCCCAGGGCAGGGTGTTGAGCATTCTTCCCCACACCCTCCACTTTTTGAGTTGCTTCCTCTTGGCAGGCTCATGAAACAAGAGGTTGTCTCCAAGTGATGGCTTGTACAGTTACTGATTTGGCTGCCACCACATATCTTAGTAACTTCAACCACACATTGAAGAGGTTTAGTTATTGCCTTCCCCTTCTCTTTCCACAACATGTCATAAGAACAGCCATACTGGGTCAGACCAACGGTCTAGCCCAGTATACTGTCTTCCAACAGTGGCCAATGCCAGGTGCCCTAGAGGGAACGAGCAGAACAGGTAATCATCAAGTGATCCATCCCATGTTGCCCATTCCCAGCTTCTGGCAAACAGAGGCTAGGGACACCATCCCTGCCCATCCTGGCTAATAGTCGTTGATTGACCTATTCTCCCTGAACTTATCTAGTTCTTCTTTTGAACACTGTTATAGTCTTGGCCTTCACAACATCCTTTGGCAAGGAGTTCCACAGGTTGACTCTGTTGTGTGGAAAAAATACTTCCTTTTGTTTGTTTTAAACCTGCTGCCTATTAATGTCATTTGGTGACCCCTAATTCGTGTTATGAGAAGAAGTAAATAACACTTCCTTATTTACTTTCACTACACCAGTCATGATTTTATAGACCTCTGTCATATCCCCCTTAGTAGTCTCTTTTACAAGCTGAAAAGTCCCAGTCTTATTAATCTCTCCTCATATGGCCGTCGTTCCATACCCCTAATAATTTTTGTTGCCCTTTTCTGAACCTTTTCTAATTCCAATATATCTTTTTTGAGATGGGGCGACCATATCTGCATACAGTATTCAAGATGTGGGCATATCATGGATATATACTGAGGCAATATATTCTCTATCCCTTTCTTAATGATTCCCAACATTCTGTTCTCTTTTTTTGACTGCTGCTGCACATTGAGTGGATGTTTTCAGAGAACTATCCACAATGTCCGCTAACCTTGATCAACAGAGGCCTTAATACATTGAACAACTACCTCTTAGGAGACAGCCTGTAGTAGGAGTGCAGATTGCTAATGCAGTCAGTTCCAAAGATCTCCTGTTCCCTCTGGAAATCCATGATCTCTTCTTTCCAATGTCCATGGTTCCAGAAACAAGCCCTCCTTTACTGAATGTATCTGCTTCCTGCTCTGACATTCTGTGTTGTAGGGCTAAGCAATGCAATGTGGCCTACTTTAGCCTACTTTCCATTCTGGAAGCTGAGCTCCCTGCAAGTTGTTTTGCCTATGCAGTAGACTGGGCTTCATTGCAAATGCAGTGAGGTGAGGGGGGCACAGCAAAAAAACAGCAGTTGTACACCTTTCTAAATTGCTAAACCAAGCAAGCACCTTCCCCCTCATCTGTGGGAGACCTCCCTTGTTCCCTGGGTCACTGTCACTATGGGACAGAATGTGGGTTGAAGTTTCAATAGCTACTGAGTTATCTTGCCACATTGGCCTAACCTCCCAGCTGTAATAAATGTTAGTTGCTCTGCTTGATGGTAATAATGCAGATCCCATGAATGGTAATTGGTGTCCTTTGTGTGTGCCAACTATGCTGCAGTGAAGTTACTCTTACTAGGCAACAAATAGATTTTCTGTGTTTCTAGGTTCTGGGTTTTTTTTGAAGCAAACTTGTTTTGGCATTAGAAAGAGGCTACTGTATGCTAGCGGACAAAAGGGCTGCCAATCGAGGGCATCTGGTTGAAGGACTGAACTCTTGACCACCATTACTGGAGACTGCAAATAGCTGCTGACGTCCCAAAGCAACTATGCTGAAACAAACTAAAAAAACAAAACACAACTGGGGCAGCATTTGGAAACCTTGTCATGCAGAGTTAAAATGAGACTTTCTCAATGTATTTTCCCACCCTGGAAATTCAAAACCAGTATGTTTTATAAACACGATCTTCGGATTTAAAAATTGGTGACCTGAACCATTTATATTTGAGTTTAATTTGACTTCACCTGAGACAGGCTTCCTGGCAACGATTTGGAGTTGACTTTGCTAGAAAATTACGCTGCTTAAGACTCTTATCTTGATACATCTTTAACTAATATGACTTTGCAGTCGGTTTAGACATGGACAAAATGTGTTCAGTGTTTGTTCCAGCTGCTCATGGCTAAACAAACCTTTCCTGCGATCAGCAGACAAGTTGTTACGCTACCTGCGCGCTGTCTATGCTGGTTGTGAAGTCGTATTGTGCATCATATGAATTAAGTTATAGCTTCCTAGGGAAGACCAGCTCCTTGTGCTGTATTTGAAGAGTTGAAGAAAAAATAATAGGTACTGCTTAAAAGGATTGTCTTGAAGTTTTAGTAGAGATTTCTGTTGACTAAAGCTTTGTACAACTTTCTAGTTTAGACTGCCTTGACTATACTGGTATAGTCATGGTAAAACCCAATAATTCTGAGGTAATTACATTGGTCTAAAAGTGTGTTATATCAGTATAGCTATTCCTATAAGGAAAGAGGAATAAACTATACAAGGATAAGCACCTTTATACAGGTATAACTACATCCACACTAGAAGTTGTAGTGGTGAAACTAGATTGGTTAAAAATCATATCTCTAAGTTAATTCATTAGTTTTGTGTATATAGATTAGGCCTAACGAGCAATCCCAGAGCCATTTCTGAATCCTCACCCTGTAAATATGTAATTAAACAACAAAATAGCAATTGGGGAAAGGTTTTAAATGATTGAACCAAAAATAAGGCTGGAATTTTTTTCAACAGACCGTAAGGGAGATAAATGTCCAAATCTCACTTAAATTCAATGGAATCTGGATGCCTAACTCTCTTAGACTGGTATTCTCAGGAGTCCATCTGCACATATATTTTAATTAAAGCAAAATACCTCCATTCTCAGCCTAGGTCACTACAATGTTGTCTTGTAGCAAGCCACCTTTCTGTGTCAGTGGAATCTTAACTACCTGTATTGCATATTAGAGCTGGTCCAAAAATAGGAAGTACATTTTGCCAAGTAATTCTTATTTTCTCAATTGTTTCATGGAAAAACTTTTGAAATTTTTCAGATTCTTATTTGGGTGATTTCCCCTTTCTTCCTCTTTTCATTTTGGCTACTGGAAAATGGCCAGGGGCAAAAACTGGAGTTCTGACTCTTCAACACTGAGAATTTTCAGTTTTCATTTCTTCTCAGAAATTAAACTTCACAAAAACAATTTAAAAAAAATTTTTTTTTTTAAGGCTGTCCATTTGGAATGAGAAATTCCAGCCAGCTCTCTAGCCTGTGCATAGGCGCAGAAGGTAGAAGCAGGTATCAAATTTCTCTTTGGGGCGAAACATACCAATCCTATATTAGCTATGCAGAAATATTCCCCCTTATGGTAACCTCGCTAGGGAAGTGGAAATAGCTGTATGCTTACCCTGTGTGAGCTCAATCCCTAAGCCTGGTGACTATGGAGATGCAAACAACTGTGAACATTAAAAACAAAACGAACAACCCACAAAACCAACCCACCCCCAAAATAGCCAGAAAAACCAGATCTCAGTGTAATGCTGCTTAATATTTACAAAAAAAAACAAACAAAAAACCCCCCCATGTGTTAAACCTGAGCAGCAGTGATCAAAATAAATGCAATACGATGTCAGAAAGCCATGGGAAGTGCAGAGGAGCCTCCATCTTGGATTTGTCCATGTCTCCTACAGTGCTTGAGAATGGATGGGTTTTAAAAAAACTCAATCGTAAGGCCTTGCCAAGGCGTGCTTTGGCCATACCTCTGCTAGGACATCCCTAGTGCATTGCATTGGGGCTTGGTTAGGTTTGAGAGAAGACTCAAGGCTCCAGAGAGAGAGATCAGAGGGTGAGCGCATGCCAGTGCTGCCTGTTTTGTAGAGCAGAATGGAGGAGGCAGCTTGTGGAGGTTTTAGCCCAACAAATGTTACTGACGCATGGGTGGCAGGGGATCAAGTGTGGCTAAAACTAGTTCTTCGTTGCTAACTAGTCTGTCCCGAGTTAGAAGTGAGGCCAAGGAACAGTTGGTTGCCATAGGCTTCCCTGGGTGACTAATAGGAAGACCACCTCTGTTCTGTATGAGGTGGTCACTATAATGTACCCTTTCTATCAACTGCCCGCTTAGGCCCTTCAGGCAGACTGATAAGGGAACACTGGAGCTGCCACATTTGAACAGATTAATCTTTCTCCTAATCTGCCATCCTAACAGTGGCTATCATCAGATGCTTCAGAGGATGCTATTCAGTAGATAGGAATCACCACTCTGGGTTAGATCAGGGTTCATTCAGTGCAGTATCTGGTCTCTGACAAAGGCCAGCTCCGGCTGAATGAGAGGAAGTAGGCAGCTATAGGATAACCTGCCCCTAGGGATAATTTCCTCCTAACAGCCAATAGCTAGAGGCTGGTTCATAACCTGAAGGTTTATATTGCTTTGAGATCTTTGTTTTGTTTACTGAGACTCTGGATAGTCTCGTAATCCTTCTCAATGTCCAGGATGATCTGCTCTGGTGAAAAATATCTAAGGCACATGAGAACCCCATGAAGGGTGTAATGTGAGATTCCTCATGATGTGCCTGAAAATGGCAGTGAGAGGAACTACTGACCCCCCCCCCTCTCAACTACAGCTGGGACAGTGGGGGTTGCTGTAGCTTGGAAAGCTTTAGATTCAGGCCAGTGCTCCCCACTCGAATCTAGCAAAATAGTTCCATATAAATGCTGCCATTTATAGGAAATGTTTTAGGTCTGTGCAAGGCAAGATGCTTTTGAATCTCTCTGGAAAAACCCACTTTATTTTCTATAAACTCTGTTTTAAGCCTCCTGGTCTCTTATTTCTTTTTTTAAAAAATCCCTGCTGTATTGGCCTACGTGCAATGGCCAAGAGTCACTAGTGACTTTGGGTGCCCACTCTGAGAGACCGTAAAGGGACCTGATTTTTTCAGAAACTGCTGATTGCCCACTCTGAAGCTCAGACCCCATTAAGGTATGTCAAGTTGGGCACCTCAAAAGCTGAAGCAAACAAAATCCTAATCATTCTGAAAATCCCTGGCTAATAACTGCACTCGAAAGCATTTAAGAATGGAAAATACATTCTTTTCATTCTCTGATCATTGCAAAACAAAAGGGTCTCTTCCCGCCCCCCCCACCCAAAAAAAAAAACCCCAAAAAACCCTCCTGCAACCTCAAATGTACCTTTTTAGGGAGATCAAATTAATTATAAAACCTAAAACTAATGAGATTCTGTTTTCTGAACTGAGTAAAGTGTGGTTTGAGAGCAGCATGAAATATACCACAACCTGTCATCCTTGTTCTATGCAAAGAGAATTCATCTCAGTCTAGTTCTGAGTGACCAGAAATTGAAGCTACTGCTGAAGGTTCCAACAAAGAACTCAGTGTCTTAGAAATGGAACCCTTCTTTCAGTCTTAAACTGGATCGTACAGCCTAGGAGGCAGAATATTAGATGGGGCAGTGTGGAGCAATTTACATTGCCACAACCTGTCCTGTTTCTGGGCTTGCACTGTTTGGGATTCACTTAAAAATAAATCTAAAATTCCATTGATTTACTGAATGAAAAACAAGGTGCCTTTACATTGGAGGTTTTCTACAGGTCACTTCACTGCTTTTCCTGGGTCCCTTGTTTGGTTTTGTAGCCTGATCTCCAATTGGAATATTTTAAATGAAGCTGCATATAGATATAGAGCTGTTCTTCTTGGATCCTCAAGCTACTCTGGAGGTGTGTGCATGCACTACAGAGATATACACTACAGATATGTAGTGTACAGTCATCATAACCCCCTAAAGCCCACAGCATAAGGTTGCTGTCTGTGAAGGATTTTATTTATATTTTTCTCACATTTGGCCTCCATGCTGCAGGAAAATCTGGCTATAAAAGGCACTTTCCTGCTCAGAACTCAGGCAGCACCTTGGAGGAGGCCTGAGAGAGAGCAGAGGGCTTGTTGCCGAGGTGGAATCCTGCTGGCTTCACTTGAGCTGCCACCCTGATGCAGTCCTGTTAAAATTCTTGAGCTCCTCAGGTGTCTTGCGGTGGAGCAGGCTTGACTCTAACATGGTGGTGATCTTCGTCATTGGTTTGGAAGCCAGCTCCTTCAGTTTCCGGGCATCAAAACGTGGTCTGTGGAGAAGGGGCAAGCGGCACCGGAATGAGAATCCCTCCTCTTTCCTTATCCCTTTTTCTTCCTCTTGCTGCTTTCTCCTCTTGAGGGCTGTCATCTGATATAAAATGGCATCCCACATTTTGGTGGCCCTTGATTTAATCAGCCTGTTGTCTTGGCTGGCATTACCTTGAGAGCCTTCTCCTTTACTTCCTGCTTCCTCCTGTTCAGGCTTGGCTGGCTTGGTTTCTGGGAATTGGGGCCCCTCGGGTTCCACTGTCAAGTGCTTCTTGAGGCGAGACCATCCGCTAAGCTTGGCTGTAAGAGGTCTGGCCTTATCGACAGATGGTGGTGGAGACTCAGCTTTGGGGAAAGGACTGGCACTGGGAATGGTGGCTGTTGGCTGTGGTGGAATGACCAGCTCTTCCTTTGCTTCTGTGGAGAAAGCCCTTGTATTGTCAGCTGGCACTGTGGCCTCTTGCTTCTGAGCTGTATCGGGAGTCATTGGCCTTAGGCTTTTGCTGTGTGGCTCAGGAAGTTCAGGAACCCACTCTGTTCTGGATCTTGCTGTGTCACTTCCTGGGGTTTCTGGTCTACTGCATTGGGGATCCGGCATCCGAGGACTGGGGAAAGCAGTTCCAACAGGCTCTTTGGGAGTTGAAGACTTAAGGGTTTTGTAGGGGGGCTCTGCTGTCATGTTGGGAAGCATGGGGTCCTTTGATTTCGGAGTAGCAGCTCCAGTCTCATCAGCATTCAGAGTGATTGGTGCCGGCCCTGTGGGTGGCTCTGAGTGGCTTTTGCCAGTATGGGCTGCCGAAGGCTGCCTGTCCTCAGTGCTGAGGGCTGTAGAGGACTGGTCTGGTAAGGGGGTCCTTGCTCTGGGTGCCTGCACACTATGGACACACGCATGCACTTTGGTGACATGAGTAACCTCCACTGGGGCTTCTATGACAGGTGAGATGGAAACAGGAGGGTCAGGGAAAATGAATACACAATGTGCCTGTGGAGAGGGCAGCTGGGTGGGCGTGTCTGGTTTTGTCATCCTTTTTGGTTGCCATGGGGACTGCCTGTGCACAGGGGATGCTGCTGGAGAGACCGAGAGCTTGAGGTGTTCAGAGATTCTCCTCTGCTCGGTTACTTTGAGCGTGAACGGCTTGGCCTTCGGGAAAGGAGATGAGACGTGGTGGATGACTGGCTTGATGGAGAACCGGGGAGGGAGGCGGATGGTGATGTGCGTCGACCTTTCTGGGGTCTTTAGTGGAGATGAGCGCTCGCTGTGCTCTAGGTCTGGGCTGGCCTCGCTCACTGGGGAGAGGTTGGACCGGAACGATTTGGCTTGCTGGGAGGCTAGTGGTGCATTCTTCTTTGCAACTTTCTTCAAGAGTCTCTGGAGCCTAAGATTGTCCTTCCCGGGTTTCGGTAGTATGGCAGGGGGTGGAATCTGTGGATGGAGGGATGCTGGCTCATAAGGTGGTGTAACAGTGATCAGCATTTTAACCCCCTGAAATGAAACACAAAAAGCTTAGAGTTGACATCAGCAACTGATCTGCTTAACCCTGTGTATGCTGCTGGGCTGTTCGTGCCTGCCATGGGGCCACAAAGATGGGTCTGCTGCCAGCAAACCCCAAACATCTGTCTGTAGAACTTCCAAGTGCTGTCCCAGGGGCGTCTGGTCTGTTTCAGAAGCAATGCGTTATCTGGGAGAGGGCAGAACATCGTACTGGTGCTTTTACCTCCTGCCTTCTCAATACAACCAGTGTCTAATGGATATTTCTCCACATCACTCGCACACAACAGAAGGGCATGCGTGCCCACCAGTTTAGGGCTATGGGTCAGGATTTGAGATGTTAGTAGATTGTTAGAAGCAGGGGCGCTGGAATAATTTGTGTAGTGGGGGTGCTGAGAGCCATTGAACCAAACTGTAAACCCTGTATATGATGGAAACCACTTCAAGCCGGGGATGCAGCAGCACCCCTAGTTCCAGCACCTATGGTTAGAAGCTTGCCAAGCATCTATCCTCACGCTGCCTGATGCTAGCAAGTTCCTTGCTGCCTCAAACACTAAAATGCATTTTACTTCCTACTCCCACAAGCCTGGCAATAAAAATTAGCTCTAATTTGGCCTTTAGGTCAGACGGTATTGCTAGTTCCTTCAACTCTGCATCAAACAAGATCCCTTGCTCTGAGCTGTCTGAAATCCCAGTCTGAACTCTGCAGCTGGAGCCACGTCTACAAAACTTGCTTTTGAGTTTCCCCTAGATTACACCCAGGCACCCCCAGAGGCTGGCAATGCCCTAAGCTGTATGAACCTCCACTGCCCCAGCTCTCTTCCTATTCTCACCCTGGGCTGCAACCTCTGTGACCCTGTCTAGAAACAAAAGAAGTTCTTCACGACAGATTATTGCTGCTTTGTGTAGAGTTTACCAGCAGAGGCAGCCGCACAAGCTGAGCAAAGAGTGGGAAGCCTATGCTGGGGTAGGGAGTGAGAGCGAGCACCTGGCTTATTCCATCCGTCTCTCCATGACACAGACTTCAGCTCCCAAGTGTCACAGATTAAACTTTTCCTCCAGTTATCGCCAGCTACACAGTTGCTGAGCTGGCTTGGCTAAGAAGTGAGGCACAAGTGAATGAATTCATCAACTCCCACTGCTGGATGGTGTCAAGTGTCCTGAAAGAGGGAATGAGCGGGAGGAGGCTGGGAGCGTTCACTGGGGCTGTCAGGTGCTCTGCTCCTTTTTGGCGACTGCCAAGCTCATGCCAGCTTCTTTTGTGGTAAAATTCTAGTTTTGGACCACCGAGTCCTAACTCCCCATGTCCCGGCCCTTGTGGAAGGTGATGCAGTATGCCGCATCAATGTCTCTAGAGGTGCAAGCTTTAGTTCACTTGTAAACTATTCTGAGCAAAACCCTTTGATGGGTAGAACAGATGTTTCCACTTCAATGCACATGAGGCTTAAACAGTCTTTGGCTGCCTTTGCAATCTGTCTTTCAGCACTGGCTAACTACTCCTGCTGGGAGGCTGGCCTTTTGCTTGCTTGCTACAGAAATTCCTGGCAGGCAGAGGGGTGGAGAAAAGGGAGGGCTAAAGCAAACTCTAAAGTTAAAGGCGCTCTACTTCCCCACAGGCTCCAGTTGCCACCCTAATTCCAGCAAAATCTCAGCAGGAAATAGTCACTGCACAGCTGGGGCTGTTCTCTAGGGTGTAAGAAGGGTGACCAGACAGCAAATGTGAAAAATTGGGATGGGGGTGGGGGGTAATAGGAGCCTATATAAGAAAGACCCCAAAATCGGGACTGTCCCTATAAAATTGGGACATCTGGTCACCCAAGGTGTAAGGGGTGTGGTGCCTTGTCGGCATAGGCAAAAGGCAATTGCTTTGTGTGCCCCCGCATACGCGGAAAGCCGCACAGCATTTTGTGAGGAAGCCTTGAAGGGGACTTGTGTATGTGAGATGGCAACTGCTGGAAGTTTGAAGCAGCTGATCACTTTTAAGCAAAGGTTAGAATTCCAAGAGCAGCTCTTACGTGTGAAACTCATTTGACCGAAGAGGGCTAGAAATCCCATTCCCCATTGTTATGTTTCACAGCATACACACACAACTTGGATAGAACAGATTCCCCTGCTGGAAGGTTGCACCAGAACACTACTTTTGTTAGAATTCAGAACACACAAGAACCCCAAAACAGAGAGACAGCTCCCTACAGCAGAGAGGTACAACTTGCTCCGCCTTCCCGTAGACTGTCTGGCTGCGGACTCTGCTGGAACACTTTGCTATGGAGCCCTGTAACCTGCATGCAAGATCAGGGAAGCCTTCTCCCAGCTCCTAAAGTGATAGCTTGCAATTCCAACACAGTCCTCCATACACCAAACCACCACACATCCCCAGGGTTGGAGGTCTGAAAGACCTCAAAATGCCTGACTTAAACTTTGCATGAGTGTAGCTACATTGCTGTAATTACATGTGCGTAAGCTCCTACTTCAGCTATGCTGCACCAGCGTAAAGTGGATTTACTCTGGTGCAGTTGGCTTTGGTAATTTACTAGCACAAGGTGCAATAGCGCATGCCCAACTTCACATCAGAGTCCTGCATCTGTCTACATCTACGCTATGAGCTAGGGATGTGATTTCCCTCGTTTGTGTACATGTAAATAGCAGTGTAGCAGCAGGAGCACTAGGTAGCGGCAGTGGAGGCCTGGCTGAACTGTGCTGTGTACAAATCTGCCTGAAACTAGTGGGTATGTGCTCAGCACAGCTGTGTTGTTGCTGCTGCAACCTATGCCACCATGGCTACGCTGCGATTTATGCTCAATCTAGCTTGCTTGTGCGTGTATGTGAGCAGGGGAATCATAGACTATATAAGAGGTTTGCACCCCTTTTATATCCATGTAGTTACAGCACTGCAAATGTCTCTTATGCAGGTAGGACCTCCTAGGCATCCTTCATTAAACCTGCTTTGAGCAAAACACACTCTACATGTAGGGAATATCTGGAGTGTAGCCATGGGTAGGTCGTTAGATTTTTATATAAATCTTCTTATGGCCAGCAGTAGACAGAACTCTAGCTGGCTAAAATATTGCCTGCTGTGCTAAAAACAGAGGCATTTCTTGCTGTTTAGACTGACTTGGGGCTCTTATGTTTCCTGATGCCAGTCGCTGACTCTGAAGCTTTGTTTGAAGCATCGCTGTATAAATGGCACAAGTATCACCACTCTCCGAAAAGGAACCAAAATGCCACTTTAGCTTTTAATGGCTTGTGAAGTGGAGGGGGACAGGGACATGGGACGCACCAGCCTTTGTTTTGTGTAGCTGTACAAAACAAACTGATCTAAGCAAAAGGAGGCAGGTGGAACACACCTCCCTCCCAATTCCTATGGCCTAGACATCACTTTCGGGGGTTGAGGCATAGGGAAAGTCGTCAACTCTACCATGAGGTGTCACACTATTGGTAGAGGATTAGACAGATACAGTGCCTCATCTAGTCCTGTATCTGTCTAATCCTTGCAGCTGTTTCAGAGGAAGGTGCCAGGTTCCCTGCAGCTGGGAGGTAATCAGTCCAGTGTGAAAGTCTTACTCCCAATAGTTAGAAGCTGGCTTATATACTGAAGCATCTGGGTTCATATCACTTCCAATGCGCTTGAGATATATATATTTTAAAGATCCTTGCTATTAGAACTCTGAATATTCTTGTTTATCCATGTAAATGTCCAATTCTTTTTTTTGAATCCCACTAAATCCTTGGTCGCAGTGATACCACATGGCAGTGGAGTCCACAGACGGATTCTGGCAGAATGGGAGTGATACCTTTCATCACTTTCAAATTTGCCTCCTTTCAGTTTCATAGATTTTGGGGGGGCGGGGGATGACGACACGTTTGTGTCATGAGATCTACCTTCTGTGTCTCCCTCTCAGAGTTCTGCGTGCTTTTTGGCGAGCTCTCTCCTGGAGCAATCTGTCCTCTCAGTAGGAATACCTCCCCGCCCATGCTGTGTATTGGAACAATAGGAGAGCAAAGAAAGATGCATTGCTTTGCTTGGTCTTATTGACTGCAGTGGATATTTAAAAGGGATTCATTATAAAACTGAGGGGGAATGAACTGCTCAAAGAACCCAAATAGCTTGTGAAGCTTCAGGAAAAGCAAGTGAAATTGAGACTAAGTCCATGGGATTCTTAAAGTGTTAAGTGTGTACTTCATGCTGATGCACAACCTGAAACCTGCCTGGTCTTGGGATCCCTCTTATGGTGCTCTACTGTGCTTAGAGAGAAGCTTTAATCAAACCTAGTCTCTAGTTTGACCTTTAAACAGGGGAAGTATCCTTGTGGAAGAGTCATTAACTTCAAGATCGAGAAGTAATTTAGGATGCTGGAATGATGGCACAGAATCAGCTGTTCTGTGCGGAAGAATGAGCTAAGGGAACTTGATACCTGTGTTGCTGCAGCTGGTCGCTAAGGGAAAGCTTTGCTTTAGTATTTTTCTTGGGCTCAGAGGGGAAGACTGGGGCAGCATCACCTCTAGCATCTAAACGACTCCTAGGGACGAGCTGACTGCACTGAAATGCATCTCTCTCTGCCAGGGTAACATGACCTGTTTAGGACCCTTGCTGCTGTGTATGGTCTCCTGCCTGTTGCCGATCGCCTCATGTCACAGTAACAGAGCAGCAGAATCCAGAGGCCTTGAGAGTGATTTGATGTCTTCTCAGACATTCTAGGCTCCCATTCTGGGTTGTAAGCAGCTCCTATACACTGGCTGAGCCAGCGTATAGGGGCTGTAAACCCAGAAGGAACACTCAAAAGATACACGGGGGAGGAAGCATCTTGGGCTGACTGTCTGTAGCCCAGATGATCACACTCACTATCTGCTATAGTAAGCTTGTCCTTTGTTCTGTTTTTCTTTTACAGCGGAGTTTGGTCCTGGCTAGATGCAACCCTGTACTCAACGCTGATGCTTCTCTCTGCTATAAGGGAGATCACTGAAGGATGTCTTTCTCCCAGTCCCTGGTGGGCAACTTCTCTCTGCTCCAGAACAGCCTGGCTGTATCCTCGGGTGGGAGCATCACCCCACGCTGCTTTCATGTGGATGAAAGGAACATAATCAGCTGGCTATTGTTCCTCACTTTAACTTTCTAAATGACTTTGCTGTTTTGTATTTGGCTCCTCTGGGCCCTTCTGTTTCCATACTGGAGATGGGAGGCCATTACTTTGGCCCTCTCTAATCTCTCGAACATACAAAGCGAAGGATCTGCCAACTTGCCTAATCAAGCAGGGGGTAGAAGGTGTCTCAATAACCAATGAGAAACCTCCAGCTCCTAACTCTTTGGGAGTAGGAGGGATAAAACTGAACAGAAAAAGATTAATGGGTGTGGTGGGGAGCAGGGGGAATGCGCGACAGAGGAGGTTGGTGGACTGATTCTCAGAACCACCTCTACTCAGGCCTCCATAATCCGGTGGAGCCACAACTGTATTGGCAACCTAGACCATGTCGTATGTATCAAAGAACCACCATGTTCTTCTGTAAGTGGGGAAAACTTACCTCCTGTTTTGTTTTTCCATCTCTTCACCTGTGCCTCTTCTGCTGTGAACTTTAATACAAGGTGGGGAAAACCTATATGACTGACCCTCTCCTCTGCCTCTGTGTGGATGTCTAGGCCAGGTTAGTCTATTCCAGTTGAATACAAGATTCCACTCCAGACTCTTCTAATTCTACAGCCGTTTCCATACGGAGGTGGTCCCTTCACCTGTCAATCACAGTGCCAGTCTCTTCCAGACTGACTGTCCCATGTGAACAGGGGCAGCTCAGACTTGGGGTTTGAGCCCATGCAGTAGCTCTTGCCTTTTGATCTCCACTGAGGCCATTCTGAGGGTTCCTTTTCTATTTGCTACATACTCAAACCCACTGAGCTAATCTTTTTAACATGAGCCCCAGTGGAGATGTGTGAAGTATTCCCATCAAAGTGCATCAGCAAACCTTGGCCTGTGCTCCTGTGTGTGGACTGTGTTGGTGCAGCTTGGAAACCAGCAATCTTCACCCATTGGAGCTGCCTAGGTCGAAGGGTGTTCTGGGGAGGTAGGGGCTTGTTGTAGGGGTGGGGAGAGCCCCTGGAGATTAGTAAACCTCAGACCTCCACAGTAACAGACAGGATTTGGTTTGCTCCCAGTCCCTGCAAACTAACTCTCCCGGGTCAATTTGTAAACTCCTTCATGTCCTCTAGCCCACAGTCTTTGGCACATCCCTGATCTCCTCTCATTAAAAATGTTTCTGTTCTTCCTCCTGCAGCTTGCTTCTGTTCTCCTCAGATAGGAACCCCTGCCTTATGGGGCCTCTCTCATCCCTCAGTTTGCTTTCTGCTTTAATTGATTCCATCCTGGATTTATTTTTGTGTGAGCATTTAATAAAATGTCTGAGGAAGATATTGTAACAATTGTGGCTCTGAGGGTTTCACTAATGGTCAAAATGGTCCAGTTCATACAACAAAGTTGTTTCCAAAGTCTCCACCTGCCTGGCTACAGCAACATGTTGGGAGAAGCAAAATTTCCCAGGTTCTCTGAAATGAAGAGAGCAGGAGCTCAGCAAATACTAGAGGGTTTAGGAAAAGATCCTGCTGCTAAAGTTTTCTGTGGTAGGAGCATTTATGACTTTCACTGGTAGTGGGGAATCAGGTGAGCAAAATGATCTGTAAATGGTCAGATCCCATTTAGGGAGTGGATAAAAGACTGTGGCTGTAGCATAGAGAATTGCTTTCTTAAAAATGAGACCTCTAGAAGGAGCAGAAAGCAAAGCTGGTTATCTCACTCCAGAGAGATGCTCATGATCAGTTCTTTAGCTGACATGCAGAAATTTAACTCTGTAAATCTAATTTTGGAAAACGTTGCGCACCCAGCTCTAGGTTTAGTGTACTGGTGGCATCGCTTCCCAGGAAGCCAAAGCAGCACTGAAGGAGTGAATGAGGCTGGTGTAGGTAAATGCCCTGGTTGTCAGTATTTGGAACCATCTGAAGACAATGTTGCCAAACCCACTACAAAGGCCACTATGCCAAAGCTAATCAGCCTTAGCAGTTCTACCTCCCTGGCAGTTTCTGTACCACCCTCTGTATGTACAGGCAGAAGCCGTGCAGTGCTATCCTTACCTATACTATCCAATAATGGTTGGAAAAAGGCCAGTCTCCTCTTCAGTTATGTTGTCTGTTTGCAGTACCTCCATAGAAGGCTGAAACTAGAAGTCTTTCCAGCATTGTCTTAGCCAAAACTTTTTTTTTTTTTTTAATCTGGAGAAGGGACTGCCTCTGCCCTGACACACCCTTATCCTTTTATTAAAGCTCGGAATTAAGATGCTGCTTTCATCAGAGCACTGAACTTATCTCTAGGAATCTCAAGCTGGCACCTTGGCCAACATTCAATTATATTTTGGAGTGGTAGGGAAGCAGGGAGACATCTTTTATGTACCAGCACCATGGATTTCATAGCAAAACTCTGAAAGATATCTGTGTGACATGGGCTCTCTTTAGCAAGTGTTACTCTCTGGCATATTCACCTTCCCTCCCACACACTTGGGCCCAGATTCACAAAGGTACTAACTGCCACTGGGATCATTGGCAGTTAGTGCCCAATTACCCCCCTGTGACCCAAGACTCCATGGCCCAGATTCAAGTCACAACTGGTCTCCGTAGAAACAACTATCATGGTCAAGGTGCTGGCTTCAATGGAGGAACGAACAGACTTCATAGCTGCTTCTGTAACCCACACAACTTCTGGGTGTGGTGTTCTGTCCTACTTATAATGCCAACAGACCCCAGTTGTCAGCAGGCAGGATCGAACTGGGGACCTCTGTAGCTTAGTGCATGAGTCTCTAGGGCAGGGGTCGGCAACCTATGGCACGCGTGCCAAAGACGGCACACAAGCTGATTTTTAATGGCATGCTGCGGCCGCCGCTGGCCCTGCTCAGCCTGCTGATGAACCCTGGCAGCGGGCTGAGTGGCGCCAATGGCCGGGACCCCAGCAGGCAGCAGGATGCCATTAAAAATCCTGCCCGGCCCAGCCCACTCTTCTCCGCCCCCCGCCTACTGCTCTTTCTGGCGGGGGCGGGGGGCAGAAGCTTTGTCCTGCCGGCTGCTGCTGTAGGGCAGCCTCCACCGGCAGCCAAGCTCCCTCCTCCCCTGCCTCTTCCCCAGCGTGCTGCGTCGTGCCCCGCCTCCTCTCCCTCCCTGCTGCCGATGGCCCTTGCGAGGGAGGGGAGAAGAGGAGCCCCAGCGCCCTCGCTGCTCAGACCGGGAAGGAGGCGGAGAAGAGGCAGGAGTGGGGCCTTGGGGAAGGGGGTGGAATCGGGGCGTATTCCTCCAGCCCCCTGCCGTGAGCCGCTCAGGGCAGGGGGCTGGGAGCACCCCCCCAATCCCAGCCCCTGAACCCCCCTCACCCTCAGTCCCCTGCCCTGACTCCTGCACCCCTATCACGCCCCAGCCCCCTGTACTCCCCCCCACGACCCCAGCCCTGACTCTGGCACCCCCACACATAACCAGCCCCCCCACACCCCATGCCCTGACTTCTGCACCCCCCTCACATGCCCTCAGCCCTCTGCCCTGACTCCTGCACTCCCCACACATACCCAGCCCCCCCATGCCCTGACTCTTGCACCCCCCAACCCCCACCCTGAGCACCAAATGGGAGCTCCTGCACCACCACCACCCTCACACACACACATTCCCACCTGCACCCCTCGCACCAAATGAGAGCTGCCCAGGTAAGCGCTCCACACCCAAACCTCCTGCCACAACCCTGAGCCCCCTCCCTCACCCTAGCTCCTGGCCAGACCCTGCATTCCAACCTGCTCCTGCACTNATGGGGGTGGGGGGTAATAGGAGCCTATATAAGAAAGACCCCAAAATCGGGACTGTCCCTATAAAATTGGGACATCTGGTCACCCAAGGTGTAAGGGGTGTGGTGCCTTGTCGGCATAGGCAAAAGGCAATTGCTTTGTGTGCCCCCGCATACGCGGAAAGCCGCACAGCATTTTGTGAGGAAGCCTTGAAGGGGACTTGTGTATGTGAGATGGCAACTGCTGGAAGTTTGAAGCAGCTGATCACTTTTAAGCAAAGGTTAGAATTCCAAGAGCAGCTCTTACGTGTGAAACTCATTTGACCGAAGAGGGCTAGAAATCCCATTCCCCATTGTTATGTTTCACAGCATACACACACAACTTGGATAGAACAGATTCCCCTGCTGGAAGGTTGCACCAGAACACTACTTTTGTTAGAATTCAGAACACACAAGAACCCCAAAACAGAGAGACAGCTCCCTACAGCAGAGAGGTACAACTTGCTCCGCCTTCCCGTAGACTGTCTGGCTGCGGACTCTGCTGGAACACTTTGCTATGGAGCCCTGTAACCTGCATGCAAGATCAGGGAAGCCTTCTCCCAGCTCCTAAAGTGATAGCTTGCAATTCCAACACAGTCCTCCATACACCAAACCACCACACATCCCCAGGGTTGGAGGTCTGAAAGACCTCAAAATGCCTGACTTAAACTTTGCATGAGTGTAGCTACATTGCTGTAATTACATGTGCGTAAGCTCCTACTTCAGCTATGCTGCACCAGCGTAAAGTGGATTTACTCTGGTGCAGTTGGCTTTGGTAATTTACTAGCACAAGGTGCAATAGCGCATGCCCAACTTCACATCAGAGTCCTGCATCTGTCTACATCTACGCTATGAGCTAGGGATGTGATTTCCCTCGTTTGTGTACACGTAAATAGCAGTGAAGCAGCAGGAGCACTAGGTAGCGGCAGTGGAGGCCTGGCTGAACTGTGCTGTGTACAAATCTGCCTGAAACTAGTGGGTATGTGCTCAGCACAGCTGTGTTGTTGCTGCTGCAACCTATGCCACCATGGCTACGCTGCGATTTATGCTCAATCTAGCTTGCTTGTGCGTGTATGTGAGCAGGGGAATCATAGACTATATAAGAGGTTTGCACCCCTTTTATATCCATGTAGTTACAGCACTGCAAATGTCTCTTATGCAGGTAGGACCTCCTAGGCATCCTTCATTAAACCTGCTTTGAGCAAAACACACTCTACATGTAGGGAATATCTGGAGTGTAGCCATGGGTAGGTCGTTAGATTTTTATATAAATCTTCTTATGGCCAGCAGTAGACAGAACTCTAGCTGGCTAAAATATTGCCTGCTGTGCTAAAAACAGAGGCATTTCTTGCTGTTTAGACTGACTTGGGGCTCTTATGTTTCCTGATGCCAGTCGCTGACTCTGAAGCTTTGTTTGAAGCATCGCTGTATAAATGGCACAAGTATCACCACTCTCCGAAAAGGAACCAAAATGCCACTTTAGCTTTTAATGGCTTGTGAAGTGGAGGGGGACAGGGACATGGGACGCACCAGCCTTTGTTTTGTGTAGCTGTACAAAACAAACTGATCTAAGCAAAAGGAGGCAGGTGGAACACACCTCCCTCCCAATTCCTATGGCCTAGACATCACTTTCGGGGGTTGAGGCATAGGGAAAGTCGTCAACTCTACCATGAGGTGTCACACTATTGGTAGAGGATTAGACAGATACAGTGCCTCATCTAGTCCTGTATCTGTCTAATCCTTGCAGCTGTTTCAGAGGAAGGTGCCAGGTTCCCTGCAGCTGGGAGGTAATCAGTCCAGTGTGAAAGTCTTACTCCCAATAGTTAGAAGCTGGCTTATATACTGAAGCATCTGGGTTCATATCACTTCCAATGCGCTTGAGATATATATATTTTAAAGATCCTTGCTATTAGAACTCTGAATATTCTTGTTTATCCATGTAAATGTCCAATTCTTTTTTTTGAATCCCACTAAATCCTTGGTCGCAGTGATACCACATGGCAGTGGAGTCCACAGACGGATTCTGGCAGAATGGGAGTGATACCTTTCATCACTTTCAAATTTGCCTCCTTTCAGTTTCATAGATTTTGGGGGGGCGGGGGATGACGACACGTTTGTGTCATGAGATCTACCTTCTGTGTCTCCCTCTCAGAGTTCTGCGTGCTTTTTGGCGAGCTCTCTCCTGGAGCAATCTGTCCTCTCAGTAGGAATACCTCCCCGCCCATGCTGTGTATTGGAACAATAGGAGAGCAAAGAAAGATGCATTGCTTTGCTTGGTCTTATTGACTGCAGTGGATATTTAAAAGGGATTCATTATAAAACTGAGGGGGAATGAACTGCTCAAAGAACCCAAATAGCTTGTGAAGCTTCAGGAAAAGCAAGTGAAATTGAGACTAAGTCCATGGGATTCTTAAAGTGTTAAGTGTGTACTTCATGCTGATGCACAACCTGAAACCTGCCTGGTCTTGGGATCCCTCTTATGGTGCTCTACTGTGCTTAGAGAGAAGCTTTAATCAAACCTAGTCTCTAGTTTGACCTTTAAACAGGGGAAGTATCCTTGTGGAAGAGTCATTAACTTCAAGATCGAGAAGTAATTTAGGATGCTGGAATGATGGCACAGAATCAGCTGTTCTGTGCGGAAGAATGAGCTAAGGGAACTTGATACCTGTGTTGCTGCAGCTGGTCGCTAAGGGAAAGCTTTGCTTTAGTATTTTTCTTGGGCTCAGAGGGGAAGACTGGGGCAGCATCACCTCTAGCATCTAAACGACTCCTAGGGACGAGCTGACTGCACTGAAATGCATCTCTCTCTGCCAGGGTAACATGACCTGTTTAGGACCCTTGCTGCTGTGTATGGTCTCCTGCCTGTTGCCGATCGCCTCATGTCACAGTAACAGAGCAGCAGAATCCAGAGGCCTTGAGAGTGATTTGATGTCTTCTCAGACGTTCTAGGCTCCCATTCTGGGTTGTAAGCAGCTCCTATACACTGGCTGAGCCAGCGTATAGGGGCTGTAAACCCAGAAGGAACACTCAAAAGATACACGGGGGAGGAAGCATCTTGGGCTGACTGTCTGTAGCCCAGATGATCACACTCACTATCTGCTATAGTAAGCTTGTCCTTTGTTCTGTTTTTCTTTTACAGCGGAGTTTGGTCCTGGCTAGATGCAACCCTGTACTCAACGCTGATGCTTCTCTCTGCTATAAGGGAGATCACTGAAGGATGTCTTTCTCCCAGTCCCTGGTGGGCAACTTCTCTCTGCTCCAGAACAGCCTGGCTGTATCCTCGGGTGGGAGCATCACCCCACGCTGCTTTCATGTGGATGAAAGGAACATAATCAGCTGGCTATTGTTCCTCACTTTAACTTTCTAAATGACTTTGCTGTTTTGTATTTGGCTCCTCTGGGCCCTTCTGTTTCCATACTGGAGATGGGAGGCCATTACTTTGGCCCTCTCTAATCTCTCGAACATACAAAGCGAAGGATCTGCCAACTTGCCTAATCAAGCAGGGGGTAGAAGGTGTCTCAATAACCAATGAGAAACCTCCAGCTCCTAACTCTTTGGGAGTAGGAGGGATAAAACTGAACAGAAAAAGATTAATGGGTGTGGTGGGGAGCAGGGGGAATGCGCGACAGAGGAGGTTGGTGGACTGATTCTCAGAACCACCTCTACTCAGGCCTCCATAATCCGGTGGAGCCACAACTGTATTGGCAACCTAGACCATGTCGTATGTATCAAAGAACCACCATGTTCTTCTGTAAGTGGGGAAAACTTACCTCCTGTTTTGTTTTTCCATCTCTTCACCTGTGCCTCTTCTGCTGTGAACTTTAATACAAGGTGGGGAAAACCTATATGACTGACCCTCTCCTCTGCCTCTGTGTGGATGTCTAGGCCAGGTTAGTCTATTCCAGTTGAATACAAGATTCCACTCCAGACTCTTCTAATTCTACAGCCGTTTCCATACGGAGGTGGTCCCTTCACCTGTCAATCACAGTGCCAGTCTCTTCCAGACTGACTGTCCCATGTGAACAGGGGCAGCTCAGACTTGGGGTTTGAGCCCATGCAGTAGCTCTTGCCTTTTGATCTCCACTGAGGCCATTCTGAGGGTTCCTTTTCTATTTGCTACATACTCAAACCCACTGAGCTAATCTTTTTAACATGAGCCCCAGTGGAGATGTGTGAAGTATTCCCATCAAAGTGCATCAGCAAACCTTGGCCTGTGCTCCTGTGTGTGGACTGTGTTGGTGCAGCTTGGAAACCAGCAATCTTCACCCATTGGAGCTGCCTAGGTCGAAGGGTGTTCTGGGGAGGTAGGGGCTTGTTGTAGGGGTGGGGAGAGCCCCTGGAGATTAGTAAACCTCAGACCTCCACAGTAACAGACAGGATTTGGTTTGCTCCCAGTCCCTGCAAACTAACTCTCCCGGGTCAATTTGTAAACTCCTTCATGTCCTCTAGCCCACAGTCTTTGGCACATCCCTGATCTCCTCTCATTAAAAATGTTTCTGTTCTTCCTCCTGCAGCTTGCTTCTGTTCTCCTCAGATAGGAACCCCTGCCTTATGGGGCCTCTCTCATCCCTCAGTTTGCTTTCTGCTTTAATTGATTCCATCCTGGATTTATTTTTGTGTGAGCATTTAATAAAATGTCTGAGGAAGATATTGTAACAATTGTGGCTCTGAGGGTTTCACTAATGGTCAAAATGGTCCAGTTCATACAACAAAGTTGTTTCCAAAGTCTCCACCTGCCTGGCTACAGCAACATGTTGGGAGAAGCAAAATTTCCCAGGTTCTCTGAAATGAAGAGAGCAGGAGCTCAGCAAATACTAGAGGGTTTAGGAAAAGATCCTGCTGCTAAAGTTTTCTGTGGTAGGAGCATTTATGACTTTCACTGGTAGTGGGGAATCAGGTGAGCAAAATGATCTGTAAATGGTCAGATCCCATTTAGGGAGTGGATAAAAGACTGTGGCTGTAGCATAGAGAATTGCTTTCTTAAAAACGAGACCTCTAGAAGGAGCAGAAAGCAAAGCTGGTTATCTCACTCCAGAGAGATGCTCATGATCAGTTCTTTAGCTGACATGCAGAAATTTAACTCTGTAAATCTAATTTTGGAAAACGTTGCGCACCCAGCTCTAGGTTTAGTGTACTGGTGGCATCGCTTCCCAGGAAGCCAAAGCAGCACTGAAGGAGTGAATGAGGCTGGTGTAGGTAAATGCCCTGGTTGTCAGTATTTGGAACCATCTGAAGACAATGTTGCCAAACCCACTACAAAGGCCACTATGCCAAAGCTAATCAGCCTTAGCAGTTCTACCTCCCTGGCAGTTTCTGTACCACCCTCTGTATGTACAGGCAGAAGCCGTGCAGTGCTATCCTTACCTATACTATCCAATAATGGTTGGAAAAAGGCCAGTCTCCTCTTCAGTTATGTTGTCTGTTTGCAGTACCTCCATAGAAGGCTGAAACTAGAAGTCTTTCCAGCATTGTCTTAGCCAAAACTTTTTTTTTTTTTTTAATCTGGAGAAGGGACTGCCTCTGCCCTGACACACCCTTATCCTTTTATTAAAGCTCGGAATTAAGATGCTGCTTTCATCAGAGCACTGAACTTATCTCTAGGAATCTCAAGCTGGCACCTTGGCCAACATTCAATTATATTTTGGAGTGGTAGGGAAGCAGGGAGACATCTTTTATGTACCAGCACCATGGATTTCATAGCAAAACTCTGAAAGATATCTGTGTGACATGGGCTCTCTTTAGCAAGTGTTACTCTCTGGCATATTCACCTTCCCTCCCACACACTTGGGCCCAGATTCACAAAGGTACTAACTGCCACTGGGATCATTGGCAGTTAGTGCCCAATTACCCCCCTGTGACCCAAGACTCCATGGCCCAGATTCAAGTCACAACTGGTCTCCGTAGAAACAACTATCATGGTCAAGGTGCTGGCTTCAATGGAGGAACGAACAGACTTCATAGCTGCTTCTGTAACCCACACAACTTCTGGGTGTGGTGTTCTGTCCTACTTATAATGCCAACAGACCCCAGTTGTCAGCAGGCAGGATCGAACTGGGGACCTCTGTAGCTTAGTGCATGAGTCTCTAGGGCAGGGGTCGGCAACCTATGGCACGCGTGCCAAAGACGGCACACAAGCTGATTTTTAATGGCATGCTGCGGCCGCCGCTGGCCCTGCTCAGCCTGCTGATGAACCCTGGCAGCGGGCTGAGTGGCGCCAATGGCCGGGACCCCAGCAGGCAGCAGGATGCCATTAAAAATCCTGCCCGGCCCAGCCCACTCTTCTCCGCCCCCCGCCTACTGCTCTTTCTGGCGGGGGCGGGGGGCAGAAGCTTTGTCCTGCCGGCTGCTGCTGTAGGGCAGCCTCCACCGGCAGCCAAGCTCCCTCCTCCCCTGCCTCTTCCCCAGCGTGCTGCGTCGTGCCCCGCCTCCTCTCCCTCCCTGCTGCCGATGGCCCTTGCGAGGGAGGGGAGAAGAGGAGCCCCAGCGCCCTCGCTGCTCAGACCGGGAAGGAGGCGGAGAAGAGGCAGGAGTGGGGCCTTGGGGAAGGGGGTGGAATCGGGGCGTATTCCTCCAGCCCCCTGCCGTGAGCCGCTCAGGGCAGGGGGCTGGGAGCACCCCCCCAATCCCAGCCCCTGAACCCCCCTCACCCTCAGTCCCCTGCCCTGACTCCTGCACCCCTATCACGCCCCAGCCCCCTGTACTCCCCCCCACGACCCCAGCCCTGACTCTGGCACCCCCACACATAACCAGCCCCCCCACACCCCATGCCCTGACTTCTGCACCCCCCTCACATGCCCTCAGCCCTCTGCCCTGACTCCTGCACTCCCCACACATACCCAGCCCCCCCATGCCCTGACTCTTGCACCCCCCAACCCCCACCCTGAGCACCAAATGGGAGCTCCTGCACCACCACCACCCTCACACACACACATTCCCACCTGCACCCCTCGCACCAAATGAGAGCTGCCCAGGTAAGCGCTCCACACCCAAACCTCCTGCCACAACCCTGAGCCCCCTCCCTCACCCTAGCTCCTGGCCAGACCCTGCATTCCAACCTGCTCCTGCACTCTAACTCCCTCCCAGACCCTGCACCCCCAGCCCTGTGCTCAGTGCACCCCCACCCTCAGCTCAGTGCAGAGAGAGAGGAAGAGAATGGGCCAGAACCAGGGAGAAGGTAGATACCCACTGTATGTGGGCAGGGCTGGGACCCCAGACCGGCAGCGGGCTGAGCGGGGCTGGCGGCCGTGACCCTGGCTGGCAGGAGCCAGTGGACGGAACCACTCTAGGGCATGAGCTAAAAGCTAACTGGCCTTTAGCTCATGCAGTAGAAGCTCATGCACTAAGCTCTAGAGGCCCCAGGTTTGATCCTGCCTGCTGACAACTGGGGTCTGTTGGCGTTACAAGTGGGGCTTTTATCTCGCTCTCTAAGTGGTCTCGGTGCCACTAGATGGGACAGAACACTACACCCAGAAAGTGTGTGAGTTACACTTCCTCTAGAGCATTTCTATCATCTAGTGATGGGGAGGGAGAAAGAAGATCCAGGAGAAATTGGGCCTGACTAGTCTCTGGTTGCTTTTAGGAGCTACCTGAAACTGGGGAATTTTCCATACTTCATTTAATTTTCATACTCGCTAGAACTCCTCTCCCCAGGGCTGCAGTATGGATATGCAGCTAGTATTGGTAGTGGTGGAAACCAGCTGCCTAGGTCATTGAGAAGTAGGGAAACTTGCAGGCAGATGGGGGGCCTATAATGTTCTATGCAATCCTGATGTGAAACTCAGCAAGGCCCAAGAAGCTGCCTAAGGCTACCAGACCTGTACAGTAGCGAGTGAATGGAAGCAGCATGGGAAAGGTGGTATTGTTAGCATCAGAGCAAAGAATGCCCCAACACTCTCTGCACTCTCCTCCTCACATCTCACCCCTGCACACAATCCCCTCCCCCCCCCAAGAAAATCCCAAAGAGAAGCAGACCCATTGGGCATATTCTGTTGGGCTGTAATTTCAAGAGTGCTTGGATGAGGGCCAGAATAGCTCCTCTTCCATGTGCAAACCAACTTGCACTCAGATTTCATGTTGGCCCATTTTCACTGCTTTGGGTCTAGATTCTGCTACCCTTGCTCATATTGTGTAGTACCATAGGCAGTGACTGGTCCCCACTGACTTCTATTGGAGTAATGGTGACAGAATGGGCCCTTCTGTCTCATTTACCTCTGTTCTATAAAATGAAACTGCTCCCCATCTATCTGGATGTTAATATAGCCTTCATCACTGTAGCAGCTGAGAACCTCACACACATTAATGAATTTATCCTCATGACCCCTGTGATGTAGTAAAGTAGTATCCTACTTGCTTGAAGTCATGCAGGCAATCTGTGCCAGAGCTGGGAGCTGAATTGAGATGGCTCTTGTCTTAGTCCAGTGCCTTAACTGCAAGATCATCCTTCCTCTTCTTGTGCTGCTTTAACAATTCCAAGCAACGTTCCCCTGAAATGCTGTCAAGTGAGGCTTGAACCAAACCCTAGGCTCTGAATGCCACATCTTGAATTTGAGCCGTCCAGATCTGAACTCTGGACTGAGCCGGTGGGTGCAATGAAAAGGATACTGATCACTTCTTTTATGAAAACATACCCACTTTGGTGCTGCTTTCTCGAAACAAATCGATGCATGACATCTGGCACTTTTGGTGAGCAATGCTAAAATAACAAGTGTGAGTGATTAAAAATTGCACTGAAACGTGTTTTAGTTTCAGCCTTCGCAGCAGTGTTTAAAACGATAGACTAAAAAGCTGATGAAAAGAATTTGAGAAAATCCTCAAGTATTCACTATTTGCAGGGCTTGCTCTGCTTAAAGACTGAAGGCTGGATTTGAACTAGCTTCTGTTTCTAGCTGTAAAATAATTGTAGGTGCAATTTTGTGATTGCACATATGCGTGCACACAATTTACATAGTGAAGAGTCTGACTGAAAGCCCCTTGACATGGACAGATTCCCACTGACTTCAATGGGCTTTGGATCAGGCCACTAGTGAACAGCCAAAAGCAGAGGAATTAGGTAGATTTCAAAGTTAAATTAATTGTGGGTTTTTGGTTTTTTTTTAAATTGCACTTGTACCCTCTGGAAATGGAAGCTAGGGTCTGAAAATCTGGTGTGACTGTCAGGTTTTCCTCCTCGGAAATATTAGTGGAACTCCCACAGATAACGGACTAGTACTGGATACGTGTTTTGAAAGCTCGCAGAGCAAGTATACTGACATATCATCCTCTTTTGTTGGGTCTAAGAATCTAAGTACTACCACTGGAATAAACTTTTTTCCTCCTAACTGTATAAAGAGTGGGTCTGACATTGGCCAAAAATATATATAATAAAGAATGCATAGAATTTTAAGGCTAGAAGAGACCACTGTCATCTAGTCTGACCACCTGGATTACACAGCGTTTATAACTTCACCCAGTGACTCTTGCCTTGAGTTCACTAACGGTTGTATGAATAGTTGTGCTGTGGTTGAGCTGGAGCATATCTTTCAGAAAGACATCCAATCTTTGTTTAAAAACTCCAAGTGATGGAGGATTTGCAATGCTAAACAGTTTAAACTCTATTTTCTTTCTTTAAATAACAGGGTAAAACACAGAGGGAAAACTTGTCACTCCAATCCAGGTCTCTGGCATGCATGCATGAATGGTTACAGATTACACAAGAATGAAAACAACTCTTCATCCCACAGTGTAATCAGATGTTTTATGAGGTTTGTAAAAACCTTGGGTAATTATAGTTGATGTCCATCTTCTTAATGTTGCGTAACTCTGCACTGCCAGGTTTTGTCCAGAAGTAGCAGTAATGAAGTCTGTCTCTGTGTTATTTCTGGTTTTAATAAAACCAGCAACTATTAAGCATCAAGTTCAAGATTTAAGACAGTTATGGCATTGACCTCAATGGGAACAGGATTAGGCCCAGTTTGAATAAAGCATCCCTTGCAAGTTTCAAGTCTGACTTCTACACCAAAGAAGTTTGGATAAGCTTCAGACAAGTATGTGACCTTTCCATTCCAAACTGAAACATCAAGATTGCTGGAAGTTTGCCAGTCACTCAGCACTGGCTGGAATGTGAGAATACCCCTGAATGGCTATTCCACTGCTGATCCTTCAAGTTGTGCTCATCTCTGGTTTACATAGGACTATGTTTTAGAAATTGAATCTAGCATTCTTCCTGTTGCTCGCTTGGAATTCATGCTTAACACTGGGTTGTGGTGATCAATTTATAGATGCACAGAGCCAGATCTTCAGCTGATATAAATCAGCATAGCTTCATTGAATTAAATGGACCTATGCTGAGGATCTGGCTCATGGATTTCAAGGCTACAAGTATCTTATATGATTACCTGCATAACACAGGCCATAGTTTCACCCTGTGATTCTTGCATTGAATCCAATAACTTATGGTTGAAGTAAAGTATATCTTTTGGAAAGACATCCAACTTTGATTTAAAGACACCAAGTGTTGGAGAATTTACCACATCCACTGGTTAATTACCTTCATTATTAAAAACGTAAGTCATCGTATCTCCATTTTGAATTTCAACTTGACTTCCAGCTGGTGGATCTCGTAACACCTTTATCTGCTATATTAAAAAGCCCTCTAATATCAGAGATCTTCTCCCAGTGTGGGAACTCATAGATTGTGATCGAGTTTCTTCTTAATAGTGTCTTATATAAGAACGGAGATTCTGGGTCAGAGCAATGGTCCATCTAGCCCAGTGTCCTGTCTTCTGACAGTGGCCAATGCCTGGTGCTTCAGAGGGAATGAACAGAACAAGCAATCACTGAGTGATCCTTCCTCTGTCATCCATTCCCAGCTTCTGGCAGTCAGAGGCTAGGGACACCCAGAACATGGGGTTGCATCCCTGATCATCTTGGCTAATAGTTATTGATGGATCTATCCTCCATGAATTTATCTAATTATTTTTGGACCCCTGTTATAGTTTTGGCCTTCATGACATCCCCTGGCAACGAGTTTCACAGGTTGACCATGCGTTGTATGAAGTATTTCCTTTTGTTTGTTTTAAATCTGCTGCCTATTAATTTCACTGGGTGGCCCCTGGTTCTTGTGTTATGTGAAGGAGTAAATAACACTCACTTTCTTCACACCATTCATGACTTCTATCATATTCCCCCCCTTAGTCATCTCTTTTCCAAACTGAAAAGTCCCAATCTTTTTAATCTCTCCTCATATGGAAGCTGTTCCATACCCTTAATAATTTTTGTTGTTCTTTTCTGTACTTTTTCCCGATTCTAATGTATCTTTTTTGAGATGGGGCAACCAGAACTGCATGCAGTATTCAAGGTGTAGGCATACCATGGATTTATATAGAGTTAAATTATGATATTTAGTGACTTTTATCTATCCCTTTCCTAATGGGTCCTAACATTCTGTTCGTTTTTTTGACTGCTGCTGCACATTGAGCAGACGTTTGCAGAGAACTATCCACAATGACTCCAAGATCTTTCTTGAGTGGTAATAGCTAATTTAGACCCCATTGTTTTTTATATATAGTTGGGATTATTTTTTCTAATGTACATTACTTTGCATTTTCACCATTTAATTTCATCTGCCATTTTTTTGTCCAGTCACTGAGTTTTGTGAGATCCCCTTTTTAACTCTTCCCAGTCTGCTTTGGCCTTAACTATCTTGAGTAATTTTGTATCGTCTGCAAATACTTTACTGTTTACCCCTTTTTCCAGATGGTTTATGAATATGTTGAACAACACTGGTCCCAGTACACATCCATAGGGTACACCATTATTTACCTCTCTCCATTCTGAAACCTGACCATTTATTTTTACCCTTTGTTTCTTGTCTTTTAACCAGTTATTGATCCATGAGTGGACTTTCCCTCTTATCTCATGACTGCTTACTTTGCTTAAGGACCTTTTCAAAGGCTTTCTGAAAGTCCAAATCTACTGGATCACCCTTGTCCACATGTTTTTTGACCCCCCACAATGAATTCTAATAGATTTGTGAGGCATGATTTCCCTTTACAAAAGCTGTTTTGACTCTTCTTCAACAAATCGTGTTCATCTATGTGTCTGATAAGTCTGTTCTTTACTGCTTACAATGGCATGTAGCCGATCTGCAACTAAGAGCAGCAAATATCTTCAATGGCCAGTGATGGGATGCTAGATGGGAAAGGCTCTGAGTTACTACAGCGCATTCTTTCCCAGGTGTCTGGCTGGTGGGTCTTGCTCACATGTTCAGGGTCTAACTGATTGGCATATTTGGGATCAGGAGGGAATTTTCTCTCAGGTCAGACTGGCAGAGATCCTGGGGTTTTTTTGCTTTCCTCTGCAGCATGGGGCCCACCTGGGTCACTTTAAACTAGTGTAAATGGTGGATTCTCTGTAACTTGAAGTCTTTAAGTCATGATTTGAGGACTTCAGTAACTCAGCCAGAGGTTAGGGGTCTATTTCAGGAGTGGGGTGGGGTGAGGTTCTGTGGCCTGCAATGTGCAGGAGGTCAGACTAGATCAGTGTTTTTCAAACTGCGGGTCGCGACCCAGTACCGGGTCCTGGAATGTAAGGCACTGGGTCGTGGTGGCTCTGATCAGCACCACTGATCGGGCCGTTAAAAGTCCCATCGGCGGTGCTGCCCGGCTAAGGCAGGCTAGTTCCTATCTGTTCTGACATCATGCTGCGCCCCGGAAGTGGCCAGCAGCAGGTCCGTCTCCTAGGCGGGGGGGCCATGGGGCTCCACGCGCTGCCCTCGCCCCGAGCATGGGCTCCGCACTCCCACTGGCCGGTAGCTGGGGGGGTGGGGGCGGTGCCTGCGGGCGAGAGCTGCGTGGAGCTGCTTGTGCGCCTCTGCCTAGGAGCTGGACCTGCTTCTGGCTGCTTCTGGGGCACAGCGCGGTTCCAGGATAGGCAGGAAGCCTGCCTTAGTATTCCTGCTGTGCTGCTGACTGGGAGCCGGCCAAGGTAACCCCTGCACCCCAACCCCCTGCCCCAGCCCTGAGCCCCCCCAAATCTGGAGCGCCCTCTTGCACCCCAAACCCCTCAGCCCCACCCCAGAGCCTGCACCACCAGTCCAGAGCCCTGACCCCCTACAGCACCCCAACCCTCTGCCCCAGCCCTGAGCCTCTCCCACACCCTAAACCCCTCATCCCCAGCTCTGTTCGGTCACGGGCATCAACAATTTTCTTCAACTGGGTCGCCAGAAAAAAAGTTAAAAAACCACTGAACTAGATGATCATGATGGTCCCTTCTGGCCTTAAAGTCTATGGGCTGGTCCACACTAGGGGCAGGGATCGAAATAAGATACGCGACTTCAGCTACGAGAATAGCGTAGCTGAAGTCGAAGTATCTTATTTCGAATTTCCCGCTCTTACGTCGCGTCCTAGCAGCGCGGGATCGACGGCCGCGGCCCCCCCGTCGACTCCGCGAACTCCGCTCGCCCTACTGGAGTTACGGAGGTCGAAGTAGCGCGTTCGGGGATCGATGTATCGCGTCCAGACGAGACGCGATACATCGCTCCCCGCTAGATCGATGTCTACCCGCCGATCCGGGTGGGCAGTCTGGACGGGGCCTATGAGTCTATAGTTTTAACTAATTTGCCTGGTACTGAAGTTAGACCTACTGGCCTGTAATTGCCAAGATCACCTCTGGACCTTTTTAAAAAAATTAAAGAAACTAAATAGACTGAGCTTCTTAAATCACTCATTGCAAGGTGTATTTTCCAGGCTATGAATTAGTCTTGTAGTTCTTCTCTGAACCTTCACCAGTTTTTCAACATCCTTTGAAGTTATTGCCACTATATCCTGATACATTTATCTATATCAAACCATGAAGCACCAAAGTGGATAAATGAACCATGGAGCATCAGTCTATTCTAACAAATGGGAACAAAAATGAATCTAATGAGCTTGCATTTATCATTGATACTCACCTTGGCTATCTCTTGCCTCCATCGCTTGTTAGTTGGGCCCATCGTGGCAGTGGTTTCAATTAACAAAATTAATGGACCAGCCTTGTTTCAAGACTACAGGCGGCTGAGTGCTAATTTTAATTTGGGCCTTCAGAGTTTGAGATGGCAGGTAAGTTACTAAACCATTGTATGGAAAGGGAACCGGTGACTTCTTGATATTTATAGTACCAAATAAATCCGGGAGATTAGTGCTTCTAAATAAAACATCCTCTTTGACAGATGGAAAGTTCCATTGGCTAAACGTAGCATGAAGACCTACTATCAGGTAACACCATCACATGTCACTAGACTTTGCTTAGCAAGATGTGGCATCTAAGCTATTGTAGATTTGAAAGGCTGGTGATGGAGACATGGTGCCAGAATGAATATTCTGGGATGGTCATGCTAGATGGGGAAGCCAATGTGGGGCTTTTTAAGTTCACCTTTCAGAGCTGCTACTCTTCTCAGAGATCACAATCACAGAATGTTTCTTAGCTGCAAGCTTGAATCTGTGTGCTGGTTACCAATGTACCTGGAAAATGTGAGCTTGAATCTTGGCACTAGTGTATTGACATATATATGGAACCTACTGGCCTGCGTTGTGCAGGAGATTGGACTAGATCAGGGGTCTCAAACACGCGGCCCGTGGGCCGCATGCGGGCCGCAGGGTTACTGCATGCAGCCCGCGAGCTCCTCACGGCCCCCCCCCCCGCCCTCCCCCAATGTTTACTTAGAGCGGCTGCCTGCCTGCCCTGCCCTGCCCCTGCGCCGGGAATCGGCTGGAACCTGGGGGAGGAGGGGCGCAGGGGTGTGTGTGGCTGTTGCTTCAGGCACCGCCCCCAGCAGTTCCCATTGGCCGGGAATGGGGAACTGTGGCCAATGGGAGCTGCTGGGGGCT